>JAYRBW010126379.1:0-16495 GCA_036023295.1 Invenusta paracnida | reverse complement strand
ATTGATATCGTCTATTGTCTAAATAAACAATTATAGAACTAAATTATTCACTTCATATATTTTACTATTGAGAGTATATGCTAACTTTTGCGCCACCCTGTATATAAGTATTAAGTATTTTACTTTAATTATTTATTTTACTTATTAATTTAAGTATTTAATACATTAAAATACATTGTAAAAGAAAAATAATTTAACAAAAAAACTGTTAAAAAAATACTTAAAAAAAACATTAAAAAAACCATAAAAAAAGTGAAAATAATTTAACACAGGAAACTTGTAGATTACCAAAACTGGGATATTTCCTATACTTCAAATTACTTAATTTTTCATATAATTATATATATAATAGTTCTGTTAGTATATAATAGTTTCCAGTAAAATCTTCTTTATTTAATTAATATTATCTAGTAAAACTTTAATTAATAATCTCTATTAATATTATATTGTATATTGTTAAAATTAGAATTAGAATGGTTATATATTTTATTGATTCATTGCATTAACTTAAATAAAAATATTATGCTTCAAAAAATATTTCATTAATATTCTAACAATGTATATTACCTTTGAATGTTATATTTTTCTGAAATTCAAAATCTTTTCGATAGAGTAATGAAAATATTTAAATAATGTTGTTGTTGTCATCGACATAGTGAATAAAAAAAATAGTACACTTAAACAAAAAACAAGAAAATTAGTTGTTCTAATACATAGTAGACATGAACGTATTGCCTATAGTGTGATCCAAACAAATTAGTATTGCAACCGATCAGGATCACTTCAGAGATATGATGGGAGTGTTCACTTTATACGTGATAAATATTGCACTTATCTAACGTATCCACACATATCTAGACATATCAAACATATCCAAGTTAAACACATCCATCATATCCAACATATATCCCCATATATATCCCAGTTGAATATGTGTGTATACGTGGATATGTATGGATCACGTGAAAATTAAACATATTCAACATATCCCAAACTTTATCTTGCTCGGCGGTCAAAAATTAGCATTGTTAAAAAAGCTCGCTGTTTTAAAGCGAAATATTAAATTTTATAAATGAAGACAAAAATACCCTTAACAAAGTTGAATTACATTATAATTCAGGTCACGTGTGCTCTTGTTTCATATAAGTTATAAGTAGCATTGTTATTTTTTTATATTTTATAATTAATTATCAGTATATTAATTTTTTTCGAAATTCTAGTAATGCATAGGTAACAAGGGCATTTTTTCAAGATTGCGCCTATCTTGCAGTATGTAAAAAAATATTATAGGCCTTTTTCAAGGTGGCGGTGCCTAGAGAAGCTGAAAGGAATATTAAAGCAACATGATCTAAAACAGGACAAGGTAAATAGAGGAGCTAAAATTAATATATGGCATCTGATTTAGGTGCCTCAAGATTTAAATAAGATTTTGTTTTCTGACGAACTAAAATTGAGTATATGTAGTATGTAGATGGATTGAATAAAGTACCCCATATTCCTGAAAAGCTCTCTCCTGCATTCTAGGTCTTAAAACCTCAAAAAATCTCATAGCAGCAGCGATGAATTTATAGGCTGCCATAGAACCCCGGATATAGGGCGCCTATGGAATACTTAGCCAGGGCAGTCGTGAAATCACTCCGCCTCTGGGTAATAAAAATTTTGTTATATTAAATAGTACTATTATTATTTTTAAATTACATGTTTAATAAAATATTTGATATCAAAGTAAAACTATAATGTCTATAAGGCTTGTTTTATAGTAGTTTTTTCTGTTTATTATGAAATATTGCAACAACCATATTTTGTAAAATAATAACCATTTGTAAAAAAAATTACTTATATTTAACGAACGGGTATTTGTAGCTTTAGCTGATATAAGTAACATATAACGAAGGTACACGTGGTACATGTAAAGCCTGATCAAGGCCGGCGGGATATCTCACAATTGCCATCTTTCCTTGTATCCTATAATATCATGGATATCGCGTCAACTAAAAATTCATCTGAAATCAATTTTATGGATTGATTTCCCCCTTCGTCTAAAATTAGAAAATACTCAAAGCACGATGTATATTTTATATATAAAGCTAAATTAGATAATCAATAAGACATAGTAAAATATCAATATTTTGCTCAATAATTTGCCATACTTAAACTACCGTCGCAAACACAATTAAAGTTATATCTTGTCAGCCAGGTATACGTACTTCAGCACTGTGGGTATGAAAACCAAATTGAATATATTTATATCACACCTTGCAATTGAATTATAGTGTGTAAAAATTGAAACAAGTAGATTTTTATTGAGTTTCTAATTTAGAGATTAAAATTTCTGGAATATATATAAAACACGAACATCTTTTCTTTATATATATTTTAACAACACAACATTACCATGTTTAATGTTGTTAGACAGATCATATCCATATCAAAATAATAAATGGAGGATTCACAGCACTTGTATTGGATAGCAACTACTATTGCTTTATATGTATATATACCAAACAATAACAATGGAGGATATTTTAATACCAATCTATAATTGCGTATGAAGCTGTAACGAGTAGCTGATACATAAAAAAGTTTACTGATACACTCAAAGATATTATTTAAGCGTTAATAATATATTCTACCACTATATATCTATGTCCCCTTATTAAATTTTAGGTATTAAAAAAATGATCATCAATAATATAAATATCAATGGATTATATATATTTTTTCATAACATCGATTTCTACTAAATAAAATAAAGGTAATGACTCCCGCTCACTCAGTCTGAGCGGGAGTCATTACATTTAATGAACAACGTTTGAACAAATGTCATAATTTAAACTATTTGTAATAATTATTAACAGTTACATGACTGGCATTCTGAATAATCACAGTGGTTGGTTGACTGTCTTTATTCTTAGGTATTTTTGTAAAACATTCATCAATTTGTCAACTCTGGCCAATCAGCCAATTCATCACCAAAATATCAATAGATAGTTATAGAATATTATTATACGATACACTTTCGATCTATGAATTAATTTCGTTGTCAAAAAATCATGACCACCGCAAGTCTATCGTATAACAGTATAATATCTTTGAATACACTAGTTTATGATCATGCATATCGATATTTTCTCATGTAATTAACTTTAAAATAAATTTATATGAACAATTATTTTATTTTTTAATCTATTTGCGTATAAATTTAATTCGCTTACAATTAACCTTTGAAAAAATTATTAATTATCAAAATTACAGCCACATATACATGAGTATTGCTACTACATATAATGTATGCAAGCTTTAATAGTACAATACAAAGAGTAATCGACTGGTGAACTTAAATATACACAGAAATAGTGTTCATATATATTTATATATACAAAAATAAAAGCATTGAAAATTGTTTACAAACATATGATAATAGCACTGAAGCTAATAAAATAATTTGAATTAATCTGAGAACAACAGTATTGCAAAAATAGATGATACAGGCAAATTAAGTTTATGTACAAAGTAATAGATAACAATTTATACTAATAGAATAATACTTAATCAAAATGCAATAAAGTTAAATTTTCAAAAATAATTACTTGAGAAGAACAAGACTACAGTAAACTATTAGAGGTTCAAAAAAGCAAATAAATAAAATAAACAACTGCACTGTACATACATACAGAAAATAAACAGTAGCTAATAAAAGTATATTTAATAAAAAAATGAGGTAAGTATATAGCATGAAATATAAGCCAATTAATATAACGAAGACGAGAAAATCATAGAAATCACACGACTCAGATATACTAATCAAAACAGAGAAATTTATAACAAACAATTTACTTAATAATGTTTTGACGTAAAACAATTTTTTACAAAACAGCATTTAAAAACGAGTTGTTGGAAACTAGCAGAAGATATGAATGGTAAATTATGTCATATCAAAGGTTAATAAAGTGAAGCTTGGACGAAAGAACTATTCTTTTAATAAAAGATAACATATAAGTATATCAATCTAAAATACATGTTTAATTTAGGGAAGCAGATGGGTTGGTTTTCTAAAGAATAGTACAAAATATATCATCGAAAGTAAATTTTTAATTAAGCTAATATAAACAAAATTAAGCTTTATGTTAAATTAATTTGTGCAAAAATGTACATGACTATATAACATACTCGATTTGGAAAAGAAAAAGCCATATAAGGGAAATGTTTTATTATGTATAGATTAATAGACACCATTGAGCAACTATCCAATGCTAAGGTTATTGGATCTCCTTTCTACTGTGCCAATTCCACCCCAGCTCAGTTTACAAATAAAAATGTTGTATCGTTACAGTTTTAAATTCTAAGTCACAAACAACCATAAACGTTAACATTCTAACAATCATAAACTGAAACAGAGCAATTCTGGTTTAATACACTAACTGCGATAAAAGTCAACATGGACAATATTCTAATTCCACTGCATTAATAAAATTTAATGTAAAATGTCCTAAAATTACAAATTGGATAAACAGGTTTCTTTTTTCATATTCGTTTAACCAAACATAATAATATAGTGTGTATTTTTAAATCTTGTAATCGCACATTTCCACAGTTTTTTAATTCTCGTGACTTTTGCAATTCTAAAGCATGTTTGGGACCTTCTAACGTCCTCTGGAATCTGCTTTTATTGTCAATAATACACCTTAATAATAATAATAAATTTAATGTTTCTTCTTTATCCTTCTGTTACACTTGATGATGAATTTTGTTTCTGATTCTATACCATAATATTATCTTATTTGTCAATAAAGATTAATTGTTTTGTTGATACAATTTTTTGTATTACATAACCGTTATACTTTTTCTAATTAAGATGTATTACCTTATCTAACTGCAAATTCTTCTAGTGGATACTTCCTAAATAAATTACACTGCCTATAATACCTAATTGTAACCTATAGCAACTTATTTACTTGTCATTTTATTATTTCCCTTTTTATGATTATGCAAATGTGTTTTTTTATTAATACTTTCGTGTGTTGCAGATTATCTAATAAAACATTTTTCTTATTGTGCCCTTTTCTTTTTCCCAATTACCAAAGTAACTATAAGTGCTTTTCAATACACTCAATAGACGGTGTTATTTATATACATACTTACAGATCTAATGTGAGCAATAGTAATAAGCAGGTTACTTTTTGTGAAATTGATGATCTGAAAAAGAAGAAAATTTGTCCTTTTCTATAGTTTTTGATTGATTTGAGTGACTGGAACACTTTAAAGGAAGCTCGTTGAATGGCGTCCGTCGCAATTTAATGCTAAAAGTGCGAAAAGAGGAAACTAAAGTCAAATTGTAATAAATAATATAAAATAATTAATTAATGCGATATTATACACACAATAGAAACCTTACCAAACAAAAGTGGAATGGATACAAGTATTTCTATTATCAAACGTTTTAAAATAAGAAAATGACAGAGGTCACAGTAATTTTGAATAAGAAGGAAAACACCGAAAATGTCATTCTAAAATATTGATTTCGCCCCGATCATACATAATTAGAAGGTATAAACGAAGAATAATCAAATAAGTTGATTGCGGTGATATGCTTAAGTAAAACAACTAATCAGGTTGAGTGATAGTCTTATTACTTAACTTAATTAACTGGACCACTTATACATACAACTTAACTCAGTTTAATTTATTGAATTCTTTTTTATATTTTCAGTGTATTTACTGATGATGAGCGGAGAAATCGTTTTAGAAATACAAATTTTGGCATGACATTCTTTTTTTCTTTTTAAAAGATTTTCCCGAAACATTTACTTAACAATGTGGTTTTCTTTTAAGCACCCATGGTCCAATTAAGTCAAATTGTACTTAACTATATGCATAAAAATAAAAACTGATAACTTCTTTAATATTTGACTCGCACAACTTAAATTCACAACTTAGTAGTCAAACACAGGAATCACAAATAGATAATATTACGTTAAATGACAGTCCAAATATAAGAAAACGAAACTATAATTAATTAGCTATTCATTTTACTAACATTACAGTTACAAAACTTACAGTTTAAAATGTCTTACCAGCTAATGTTCTTACATATTTCTGATTTTTTTTAGAAGTTTAGAAATAACGCAGGAAAAGAGCAATTTTCTAAAAAAAAAACGAATAACGCAGGCAAAAGTCAAAACAACGCTGAGAGTTACATAACGCAGGCCGCACCAATTTATATGTTTAATAAACGTTGAATTAGAATCACTAAATAGTGATTCTTAGTCCCCATTAATGATCTATAAGGATACTTTAATTATAAGTTAAATAAAAAATATACACTACAGTAGTATACACAGTATATTTACCCTATTATATTAATAAGCTTTAAAATAGTCATTATTTCGACTCAAAACGTATGTTGCATTATATACAGAATAAGAAAGTTTCACATTACAGCTTAAGTTTTCGTATAATTTAATTATTAGAAAGTTAAAATGTTACATTGATAATTAACTGAGAAGCTAAGCATAATATATATATGCATATAAATGAAATATGTTTGCGTATTAAGTAATTAGAAAAGATTTTAGTCACTAATTAGCCCTTAAATCTAACCATTTCATTGAATTGCTTATATAATTGAGTCAGAAATATGTATAAATTATACAAAAATAATAGAAACAGTTGAATAGTCATCAATTGTATAAGAATCATTATAGAAGAAGAATTTACTTACGATAAACCTGTTGAATGTAGTGAGCTTCCACACGGCGGAATATTCGAATCGGATGAATATCTGCTTCCAGTGAAGTCTGACACAGAATCAGTATCAGGAGAGGATGCGGCATGAGATAACTTATCCACCATATGAGTCACAGGTAGCTCTACATCGACGGGAAATATTATACGCGGACTAACAGAAACTTCTTCATCCTGAGAAAATTTACTATTTAAAGAATCGTAGAGGCATGGATCGACAGAAAGACTCTCAAAGCTTTTAATGAGATCAGTACGAGGAGTGATCATCTTGTCCATAGATAAAAAGTCCGTTTTCTTCGGGGTTAGAATGAGTGGACTTATTGTTACTTCCTCGTCATCCAAAGTTGTAGAACACGAACTGTTTTTTCTGAGTTTGCTGCGAAAGGACGTGAAAGATATCGGTGGAGACTTACCAATACTTGGAACAAAGGAAGAGTGTATTTCAAAATGTTCAGGAGTCGATGGGGATCGAGATGTAGGCCTAACACGCCGAAAATCCGATTTGTCAGATGAGTTAGACGGAGTAGATTGCCGCGAAGAAGAACGCATTGATTCAGGAGTGACATAGCCAAATTCCAACTTACGAGATGCGTTATAATTGGAGAGAATCAAACGCTCTATTGTCACCCGTGCCATTTTATAATCCGCTTTTGCTCTGCTAATTGGACTTATACAAACTCGTACAAACTTTTGACCAGATAAAGGAAGTCCTGCTTTAGAGTTTTGTGATATTATCTTGCGTGAAACTGACGATTTGGTTTTTAGAAAGGGTTTCTTTACCGGTGCAGAGTTGGTCTTCTTAGCCTTGGTGGTGGATTGTACCAATTTCTCCGACTTTGGCGCAGCCATTGACCTGGCACGTTGAAGTCTTTTCTTCGAAAGTCGCTGCAAACAAACATGACGAGAAGAATGAACAAGATACCGAGAAGCAACCTTGTTAGTTAATGGCTCAAGACGCACTGAACATGGTTTGACCAGGCGGGAGAGACGCCTTGAATTTTTATTAAGACCAGTACAAAGAATATGAAATCTTTCACGACGTTGACAACCGTTAAAACAGTAAACGATAGAATTCCTCAGTAAGCGACTTCTACGCAGATTAATTATCTGCTGTAAACGTAGAGCGACGTTAATGTTGTTTATTGGTCGAGTATTGGAAGCCCGGATGGTGAATTTAGGCAATATTGGGGCAGAAAACGGACGGTTAGGCCGACGAGTATGATGCTCAATAATCTCATTGTTTAAATCGCTGCAGAGTGGAATGTCTAACTGATTGTAGACACCCTTTGGCCGCAGTAAACCATGTAGACTGTACATATGTTGGTGAAGCAGGGACGGCTTTTCTAAGGTTGAACATGATAGTCGTTTTTGCTCATCAGCAGCAGTTTTAGGTTCAAGGCCAAAGCTTAACAAAAAATCGCTCTGCTTTTTATTCTTAAGATAGTTGGTGGTTACTCTGAAATAGATAGAAACAAATAAATCCAATCATGATAACAATAAGCATGTGAAACAACATATATAAAATAAATGGAAAAGGATGGAAGGATATCTGGATTAATTATATATATAAAAAAGAAAGAGACAATCAATTTGCTGTATTTTCTATTAAAAACACTTAGTTGTATCGAGAGATGTTTTGATGTACTTTTATCAACAGAAATCGAGCGAGTAAAATAAGCAGGTACAGAATATGATAGTTATATCAAAGAAAATGTGAAATTGATTGGATACAACTGTAAAAAAAAAATTTTTTTTGATTGGTTAAAGACCTTTAAGGGATAAACAAATGAACGTGTTGAGGGCTTTGTATGGTAAAATCCTACACAGATTGTTCGTACATTCGATTATCCATGTTAGTTTAGTGTAAGTAATTCTGAAATAGCCATTAACTAGTCTTATGATAGTTCTCTATAGTGATATTTTAGATTTTTAAAAGATGATTAGAAAAGTTTTCAACGTGAAGAATTACATTTTAATGATTGATGAGGCAGTGATACAAGCTAGATGTATATATATATATATTTCTTGATGGGCAATCGGATACGGTAATAAAATAAGATCACAACAATACAAAACGGATGATGACAATGGCCTAGTTATTAGGTATGATAATTAAAATGAACAACGGGTACAGTATATGTCGATAGCACAGATTATATGCATATATACTAAGTTACAATAATAAAAACGTTCTCATTTTAGCGGCAGAAGCGATTTAATTAGAATATCCCATTTTCTAAAGATCAGCATTGTTGATTAAAATACAGGACAGCCTGTTTAAGTAAAACCTTTTTATGAAAGACCTCTTTTATTCTATCACACAACAACACGTATTTTGTCCAAAAAAGTATCAAGGCAAACTTTATCTTCAAAAGAATAGTGTACACCACTTCAATCTCTCGAACCAGGTTAAATCTGGGAATCGCAATATCCCCTTTTTATTATCTGCATCACTGAAATCTAGTTTAACTACAACATGGATATGGATATTTTAATATATTCAGCATTTATTTCATCTTCCAACCCTGAAACCGGGGGAGGTGGCTGTATTTGGTGTCGTAACAGTCTCCAACCGGTTCTCATTCCTACACAACTCATAACTGCTTCGAATTTCTGGTTATTTTCATCCACAAAGTCAAAATTATCCTTACTCAATTCTTCCTAGCATTCCAGTCCAGATTGCTGCTACTATTAATGATGTAATTACCGGAATAATCGACAAGAATCTTCTTTCCCACCCTAATTCTAATACATATTAACCTTTGTGGCGATATTAACCAATTAGAAAACTGATAACTTACAGTCCAACCTTTCTCTTGACCCAAAAATTAACGACCACACTCTTGGACATAATATTCTCGATCAAATTATACACCTCAATTGATATTTCTCCAGCCTAGAAAAACGCTATTTTACTGCATCCTTCATCTTAGACCACAACTCTGTGTTTCTTCAATCTGCCGCTCTTACCAGTGACTTCTAAAATTGCCTACATTATAATTACTTTAAAAAATCTAACATTAATGCCTTTGTGAATAAACTTTCCCCATTGTGACTTTTCTGATGTCGATAGAACGATTGAGTTCAATAATAAAATTAGAATTTTTCATAATCTAAATTCCAAATGTATTAATGTAACCCCACAAAAACCCCTTTCAGGGTTAATTGTGAATTAAGAATCTTTCATTGAGAGGTTACAGGACATTAAATGTGTAACTAAGGTCGACTTGGAAGCATCTTTTGGATCACAAAAGACAAGCTAGAAAGAAACATATAGTCTTCTTCAACTAGAGCTCAAGTGGTAATTACACAGAATGAATTAGTTTTTGGCAAAATTGTTGTATTTCATATTAAGAAACTTGTTGCTATTAAGTCTATTACTGATGACTCTTTCGCATCGTCAACGCCATCAACTCCTATCAATGAAAACCTCAAATGTTGAACCAAAAGCAAATACAACAATGATGACGTCTATAGCGTTTCAAAGGTTGTTTTAATGACCACTAGTGTTAGAGCCACCACATCCAAAAGAGGTACTCAGCTTACACGAGTATTGATAGATGGAGCAAGCTAACGTTCTTATGTAAGGAGTGGGTTAGTCAATGCTATTCAAGTACTTGTGATTGGTAAAAACAATGGACCTAGTAAACATTGTTACACCTGGCTCGAGGTGGTATGTGAATTTAATAAATACTGTGCTTTCCTCTTCACTTAGCTTCGGTCGGACCATGGATCAATGACCAAATGGGCTATCAGCTAGCGGATGATTCTAAAACGAAATTCATTGATATTGTTCTTGGTATAGATGTAATTTGGGATGTAGTTACCTTTGTAATCTATCATATTAACTCACTAGTAATACATTAGTTGATATTTTGATTAAGTTTAGTAGTTTACCTTCATATTCTATATTGTACCTTGGGCACTGCAACTATTTAAAATTAAAAAATATAAACTTTAAATCAAACTAAAATGTTATAGCATTGATTTAAATCAAGAAATTATTAATCTGTTTTAGATTACATTAAAACAAGTACAATGTGGTATTTATTTAGCTGTATCAGATAAAGCAGTATTTATTCAAGTGTGACATTTAATTAAAGGAATAGAGTATGCAATTTACTCGTGATAAACTTTCAATTTTAAATACCATGCGTAACATTTATCTATGTAGATGTAAAAAGCATAAGTAAGTAGAGTGCTTACTCTTTGTCCAAAATAACAGAAACTAGTTTTGGTGAGGATATACATGTTGACATGACGAAACTGAAATAAAATAAAAATCAATAATAAAATATACATATGTTAATAAAAATATTAATTTAGCAATTATCAAAAAAAGAACAATACAGTATTGTCTCTCTGTGATCATTTCTATATTATTGTTTCTTATTGATTCGTTTTTTCCTTTCCACAACATTTTCTCTCTCTATATAGATACAAACTATATAATAAAGAATTATCAAAATTGCTTTATATAGTATACTTCAAGTTAATAACTGATAAAATGTGATTTTATAGAGTTTAAATTACAAAATATCTCGATTTTTAGGTGTAAAAGTAGACATATTTATAGAATACTTATTAACATATATATTTTTAAGTTAAATAGATAAAATATTCTTTTTATAGAAATTATAAAATGTGATATCTTTTTAGCCTATTTAAAACACTTATTATAAAATCCTTGAAATTTGTTTATATTTTTTCACCTATTATAAAAAGAAAAAACAGATTTGGGACATAAGAAATACTAATCTAATAATCTGTAAAAAAATTGAACTGAACTACCTAGATCATATGAACAGTTCAGTTTTGGCTGGAGAATTCGATTATAAAATGGTCAAAGGAAACAGCTTGGTGCACACATGAATAGCACTGATAGTATTGGTGGAATCTTACTTAAACAAATTGATTGACATTCACCAGATTTTAAGCAATTAATAGCATAAAAGATGACTTATTTACTGGGTTTCCAGTTACCTTATTCAAAGTGCCTTGATTAATCACATAGCTGAGCAAATTTGGGCATTTTATTAAACTGTCATGTAGCCTTTAATAAAAAATCACTAAATTAAAATGTTAATGTTATAATTTTTGATTAATTACATCAATAAGAACATAAATTGGACAAAAAATATATATTGGTTTTGTAACTTCACCAAATTAATATCTACATATCCATATATAAAATCCAACTACTAAAATAGACTTATTGTTAATACTGTCTGTGTAAATATACCTCATTACAAATAGCTGCTCACTTATTACATTGTGAAAAAAAATCTGTTTCAAAACCATTTACAAAATGTACATACCAACACATTATAAAGTCACCCCATATAAACAATACATTTTAATGTTTTAAACATATTTCTAATATTTTGTTTCTATATTATTTGTTGCTAATATTAATTAGAAATAATAGTTACATATTTTCCTCTTTTCTTCCCTCCACCTTGTCCCCTGGTCATTTTTAAAAATAATTATTTTTATATTAGTGAAATATATACAGGTGTGTATGAAGAAAAATGTTAATAGAAAAGTGTTAATAGAAAAATGATTTTCTGCAAGCATGTATTGTACTATTAGTATTAAATATGTCAACTATCAAGTTATGTTTTAATTCAAATTTTTTTTGGAAATATTAGCATGCCAATTTTTTATGCCTGATGCATGCCTGAAATTTAAAAAAATCCCAATTTTTCATGCTTCATGCACACCTGAAATTTTTAATTTAGAAAAATCACATAAATAAATTTCTATTCATTTTGGATATAATGTAAAATATTTGATGATGTATGTATGTGTACTTAATATAAAATATAATAAAATTACTTGCATTTACATTAATGTTTTCTTTATACAGGGTTCATTAAAAAAATAAAAAAACAGCCATTGACTTTTTGGAAGCTTCCACTGACTATAAATATTTTAATAACCAGATGCAACTAATTGTGCCTATAGTATAAGATTATATTATTCATATAATATACAATTTATTTAGTTACAACTGTAAACATGACAATCTTAATTATACATAGATGGTCAAAGTTCATGGTATGGTAGATAAAATATTTACATTAATAAAACAAATTGAATTGTATTTAATTATTTACAACTGTAAACATGCTAATGATATATGGTCATAGTTCATGGTATGGTTTATAGTATTGAGTTTCTGGAAAAGTCTCAACTGATGACTTGGACAAATTCATTGTTTGAGAAAGTTGCAGTCAATAATTGATGATGTTGTACTACTCAAAGGTCTGAATGTTGAAATAATTATAACTTAAAATGAAAGCTGAATATAATTCTAAGAAACTATAGTACTAATAATTGTGCATAGTGCAAACTTTTTTTACTGTTTAATATTGGTTTGTTGATGCAAACATTTTTTCTCCTGCTGACCTTTTTATGAAAACATGCTGTTTTTGCTGACTTTTGGCATGATTTTGAAAAACCCTGACTTTTGCTGACTAAAATGAACCCTGTTATAATTTAAAATTAAAAAAAATAATAATATTGTAATTAGATAAACAAATAATTATTTTATTAGCACTAATCATAGAACTCTTAATTGTATTAATAGTTCTATGGCATTAATAATATTTCTATAAATAAAACTTTAATTAATATATTAGTTTAAGTAAATAAAAAAAATTCTGGTGTTGTTCATATATAGCATAGTAAATATAAGAGAGTGTGTAGCCCACTTATGTATTAAGAAAGGAAAAACAAGATAGAGTTTGTATAGAAATAACAAACTTCATATTTTTTTTCTTTTTTTATAATATGTTAGGGGGCTACAAACTCATAATCACTTCTTGTTTTTTCAAAAAATATTTTTTTTTCATGCCTATCACACCTTTTTAAGGCTCCTGCATGCCAATCACACCTGCATTTTGCTTTTGCATGCCAAAGATCTTGAGAATATTGCTTCCCAAAAAAATTGTTTTAATTTACATATTAGGGTGAGGTGGGGTAATTCCAGATAAAATATATTAAAACCCTTTTTTAATGTTAATATGGTTCCCTGACATAAACTTTGTTCATTTTTATACAGTCAGACAATTCTTTACAATATAGAATAATCTTTAATCTTTATATCTGCCTGATAATAACAGTAAATTAGTTTATATAGTATATTTGTAATTATTCCACATTGGGGTAATTACAAATCCAATGGTGTAATTATGGGAAAAAAATTGACAAACCTTTTTTGGAAATGTTTACACTAATTTTAAACACAAACTTCCATAATATTTATAATACATTCAAACAATTTTTATACAAGACAAAATAATTTTAAATCCTAATATCTTTATGATAATAACAGAAATGTAATTTTTAAAATAAATTTGTAATTATTCCATAGTGGGGTAATTATGAATTTATATTAGAAACCCATGGGGTAATTATGGAAATATGAAATAGTAATAATGGAAATATACTTTTCCATAATTATTCCCATTTATCCAGTAATTATTTACCCATTTATCCCCATGGGGTAATTATGGAAATATGAAATAGTAATAATGGAAATATACTTTTCCATAATTATCCCCATTTGTCCAGTCAAATTTTTATTGCTGCATTAGAAATATGCTTAAATAAGTTAAATAATATGAAAAAAAATAATAATAATTAGAATAAATCTCTGAAAAATACATAGAAAAAAGTATTCAAAATATTTTTCAAAAAATTATTTAGAAAACAAAATTGCATGAACTTGAAGATGACATAGTTTTATTTTTTAAATTGATTTATTTACTTAAATATACAAGTGCATATGAAACAAAACAGTATGCTTATTGTTTTAATATTTCAAATGTAGGAATCAAACTGGTTTCAAAAATGAGAAATTTCAGGAATTACCCCATACCCGGAATTACCTTACCAGCCACCCCACACCGTCCACCCTATTATTATTTATAATTACCTAATTTATTTACACATTAATATTAATAATACTGAATATGGAAACTTTTGTGACAATAATTTAATTAAAAATAAAATGTATTGTTTAAGTCAAGTTTATGTCAGATAAACTATTTATTTTTAATTTATAAAATTAAATATATGTTGTATGGTAAGTTTATTACATATATTTATATACATTTACATTTAAATAAATGTGGGTACAACATGTCATAGGGCCAATGTATCTTATGCCTGACATGTCTCAGGGAAGATGTGTCTCAGGTGTCAAGGTCAACATGTTTCAGGGCCAAAGTATCCTAAGTACTAGTATACTGTATCCTGTTACCAGTAAGGGATGGCTATACAGTATATACTGTCAACTATGACTATATAGATATAAGAAATATAAATATATCATATCATATAATTAAAGTCAAATATGTAACAACTAACAAGTCAAATATTATATGTCATGTGACACAACTTTACTAGAATTTGAGAATATAATTTATTTGTCCTGAATTATGCTTGTATGAACTATAGTACTAATGTATATGAGTGGCATATATTTTTGAATCAAAAATTTTATGCAAAAATATTAATTTAATCAAAAATTGTAATTACTATTTGGTGTATAATATTAATAAATTAAATATAACAAAATATAAAATTTGTCTACTTTGTAAAATTAACGATGTCAAATAAATAGTCTCAAAGTTTACAATGGTACATTAAAACAAATAAAAACTTTAAAGTTATTTTTACATATATTATGATTGATTTATCAAATAATGACGACACGTGAAGAGCAATTTTATATTTTGTTTGACATAAAACGTTATTGATATCAAAGTATTTATTATTTCATCCCCTACTACATTATTAGTAATGTACACTAAATGGGAATGGAATAAAATTGGGTAATTGAGATGCACAGGGTCAAGAAGGTTTTTCACATTCTCAATGTGGAAAGGAGCCTCGTTAAGCCTCGTTAATTTCTCGTTAATTTCTTAAGCCTCGTTAAGAAATTCCCTATATTTCATTCCCTATAAAATAATGAATTCATGACATTCTTGTCCCATTTGCATTTGATCTATTTTAGTTTCCGTCTGCAACCTCTCATTGTCTGTTCTATCAACAAACGAATGAATACATTGTTACTATATCTGGTTCAACAATATCTTATTTCTGTTTAAAATACGCTTATGCTTCCTTTGGCTGTTTCAGTTAACTTATATACATTATTGGTATCGTTAAATTCAAATTAGTGTTTATATATATAAAGAATATATTTGGTCATAGAAACGCTACAAAAGCTTAATTATATTCACAAATATTTTAATTTGATAATAATCACAGAAAAATACATCCTTTTAGACCCCCCCCTCACTGTATAGATCATAGAGTAAGAAGGGGGTGTTAAATATATAAAAATTGAATATCATATGGAGATATTTATTTGAATTTGAACTTCAAATTATAATTTATTTTCCTCAGTCCACTATTTGTGACTAAAAATAAAATTGATTTATCCATTTCACATAATAAAATTGTTACATATATATAATTGCAATTTAAAAGTAACCCTACTACTCAAAAATAATATAAATGGATAATTTTATATAAGCGATTGCAAATTAGAATAAATTATTCTAAAAATTCAAGCTTATTAATTTCAATTGCGTAAACTCTGCACGACATAACAATAATAATAATAATAATAATAATAATAATAATAATAATAATAATTGTATCAAGGACTACTATAATACCAGGACGTGAAACAAGCAAAATGTGTGAATTTGAGTAAAAGTCTGAGACTAATTTT
>JAYRBW010126368.1:0-16496 GCA_036023295.1 Invenusta paracnida | reverse complement strand
TAAATCAATATATTTACAACTACTTCTAAATTTATTGATTTATGATTTGTTTATTTATTTTAGCATAAGATTTTACCGAAATTTAAATAGAAATAATTTGGGACGCTAAAATATGGGATTGCCGTAATTGTTGTTGGGTAGTTAAATGTATAGTATCTTAGACTTACTTTAGAGTTAGACTTAGACTTAGTCTTAGTCTTAACATCATAATAAAATAACAAAATAAATTACTCTTTTACATGGCAGGCCCTCTTGAAAAGATTATCTTCAGTCTTCTGTCCAAAAATATATGTATAGGGATAGCACATGTAAAAAATCATAATGTAAATTGTAATGATAATGTCCAAACTAAAGACCAAAGTTAGATCAGTCACTATCATTGATCAAAATATATATTATATATAAATATAAATAATATAATATTAATGTCATTTCAATATATATAAATGTATACAGTACAATTGTTCTCCACATAGCTAATTAATTATTTCATTCTACTAAATCTAGCTAGATGTATAAGTATAATTATATAGAGTAGACTAAGTCTAAGTCTAAGTCTAAGGTACTAATTTTCTATGCTCACTTTAGAATCATGTACTAGCTCTTTCACTATAAAACATTCTCTTTAAAATATCATAATTTATACTAACTAGTACTAACTAGTGTCCAAGTGGCAAGTATAATTATCTTGTCAATAAATATTTCATATACAACTCTGGATTGTAATCATATCTGCCATTTTCTGATATAATTTCTTTTGACATTCATAATCATTGCATAAATCCAATATTTATTTAATATTCAACATTCTATATAAGATAAATAAAATAAATATTTCTATTGATGTTGATTTTTCATTTTCTCCTGCCAGTTTAAAGTCTTAACAGTGGGACATCTCTTGATAGGTACTCATTTAATAAATCATTTGATTATTAATGTCCTCTTGAATTTTTTCTTTTTGGTTCCCCAATTTAGAAAGGCCAAATTTGTTTGAGTCACATATTTCTGTTCCAATTCCTGAACTAGTTCTTATATTCTTTGGTGTACCTTACTTCACTCTCTTCAATAGATACCTTCCATTCATCTATTCTGTATACTCTGTCCTTCTTCTTCACTTTCTATCCAACTTCCTTTCCACTGCCAGTTTTAAGTCTTAACAGTCTGGGACATTGATCACATTTATTAAATTTCAATTTTTGCTCCTATGTCTGGAATATCCCTCCATTTCTTCTGTAGCTGAAGGATATTCTTCATCTCTTAATGATATAGTCTCTGAGGTTGTATCAGAGTCAAGATCAACATCTGGATCTTCAGGATCACTATGGGCTTCCTACCCAAAATTGCATAGTTTTATCTGATCTCCATCCACAATTTTTGGAGCCTTATATGCATACCTTAATCTGGCTTGCACTTTATAGTTAACAGGTGGGAGTCTTTATAAAACTTTAAAAGGTATATTATGATAAGGTCTGTGAAATTTCCTGTTTTTCTTTATTGCTGGATTAACAAATTAAACTAAATCTCCTTTCTTAATCCACAGTAGTTTTGGCCTCTTGTCATATTGTCTCTTCATTTCTTCTGACCTTGCTGTGTCCTTGCTTTGACATATTCATGTATCTTTATAAGGTTAGTCTGTTAGAATTGTGCACACTCAGTTGGTCCCTGAGTGTGCACAATGCTGTGTCATGTACTGTATTAACCCATTAACACCGGAATTATTAATTTTGAGTCATTATGTTTTTATAAATATATTTCCTAAGTATATGCTCTAAATAGCATGTATGTATATACAATTTTTTTTTAAAAATAGGCATTTTTATATCCGAATTTATGGATTTTATTCACATAGAAAATCCTATGTCTTGGCAGTAACATGCACTAAATTAGAAAAAAAACTAACTTTTTACAATTACATAATTTAGAATCATATTTCACAATGAGTCTTGTGAGTTATGTGAGTGTAATACACAAATGAATAATGTGAGTGTAATGCACAAATGAATAGTCAGTAGCAAATAAGTCACTTGCAAATATGATAGTCTTTGAAACAAGAAACATGGAGCACAACATTTCATTTTTCAAAACAAGTCTTGATTTGACGCTTGCAAAGTGCACATACTCCACCCAATTTTTCTGAGTCAATTGGCCAGTGTCCTTCAGTATGATAACACATTGTTTCTCCTGCAGGACCCACCAATCTAGGATGACCAGGTCAACAACATGGAGTATCCATTGTACAAAGAATATGACAAACTATGTGTTGGGTGAATGTAAGTAAATTGATTGTAGGATTATTGTTGTTTTGAAAAAAAATGCCAAGCATAGGATATTCTATGTGCCAGTGTTAATGGGTTAATGTGACTGTCATTTTTCTTCCAAAGAAAATCTCATAAGGTGTTAATTTTGTAAATGCAGTGGATTGCTCAGTTTGGACTTGCCCTCCTTCCTCAATAAGTGTATGTAATTGAACACATTGGTCATGTCTTAAATGAGGCATAATATTCATTAAAATTTTTATATTGTTCATACAATTAAATAAAAAAGCTAAAGTAACTAGCATGCACAGGAAAAGATTAAGTTACATTGGCTCAGAGGAATCCCCTATTTTAGCATTGAGGCACTGTGTTAGCATGTATGAGAGTGACTGAAAGTTAAATAATCACATCTAGTATGTGTGCAGCTGACCTTTACACATCTGCATTTGCATTATTCAGGCTAGATAAGTGAATAAACAACAATCAAATTGTTTAATACACAAGAATCAAATTTGGACATCATTTGTTATTATAATGCTGAGTACAAAAATAATATATTATGTAATCATTATGGGTGTAATATGCTGAATTAAGAGTGTACTTTTATGTTAAAGTATGCCATGTACATGCACTGATTAATAAACTATGGTTTTGTTGGTTAATTTAATTTAATGACTTTTGTGCTTCAGATAACATTAAAATTTGTTATAAAAAATTATGTGCAACATTTTCATCCACCAGAGGTATATATCAAATTTAAAAAATAATATTTCATACAATTTTTATTTTATATATTTTTTTAATTTAAAATTACAAAAATAGTAGTTAAACAATATTTTAGAAATTGTTGTTGGTATAACAATTTATATTATATGTTTTGCAAATATTTCAAAAAATAATAATGATAAATATATAAATTCATTGTTGGTATACCAATTTTTGCTATATGGTTGACAAAATTGTTCAATTATATAATTAATGAAAAATATATAAATTCATTCTTGATATACCAATTTATGCTATATGATTGGAAAATAGTTTAATTATTATGATGGTAAATATAGAAATTTTTATTTGTATAACAATTTATGCTGTATAGTTGGCAAATAGTTAAATAACTTTATTTTGTAACATGCTTAGCTACAATACATATTAATTAATAGTATAACATCAATATCAATATTTGTACATGCAATGCATAGTACAGATGGGTTTAGTTGGATATTGTATCTGCTAGGTATATAATTATATTTAATTTCCTGTATGTATCACATTTCATGTATGTGATCATTCATTAAGTATGTACACTGTATAAAAAATGTATTAATTTTAAGTTAACCCTCCCTAGTTCCTATAAGTATATATCTCTCCCTATAAAAATATGATAAGTGAACCCCCGAGTACAAATACATACTAAATGAATGACCCCTAAATTTAAAAAATGTAAAATAATATTTATATACTCTATTTTAATTTCTGATTTGATCATTCATGATAATGAAATAGATTTTTCTTTTATAAACAACTATATAAAATAATGGTCAGGAATTTTTTAAATAAAAGCCAGGAATTTCATTTTGGAAAAAAACTACATACTCTGAATACTTACTGCATCAATCCCAAATATTATATCTATCCAAAATGTATTGGCTTCCCTTTAATAAACATGCTTCTAGAATGCATCTCATAATAGAGTGGTGGAATAGACTGAACCTAGTGAAAAATTATTATGTTATCAAACTCTTTGCAGTTATGCTCACTAAGGTATCCAGTATCACATAAAAAAAGTCATGAAAGAATCCGTTTAGGGAAAAAAATGTCAGTTTAAATTTTTTTTGCCTTTTTCAAACAAATTATTTAATTTGAATTTGCTTGTATTAATGTGGAATACAGGGTGATTGGTTTAATTAAATTGAAGTTATTTGATGTTATTCTGGAAATTAATATTGCTATAATTTGGTATATTTTTGGTTGAAGGCTAAAACTTTGTTTAATATATGTATTTTATTTTTTAAAGTAAAGCTCAAATTCTTTACCAGATAATTCTTAAAAAAATCATTTAATTAAAAAACGTAATCCTTTATACACTTTATACAGAAACTTAAATAATTTTAGAAACTATTAAAGCAATTACTGTTTATAATTAAAAAAATAGAACAAGTTATATAACAAGTATTTTCCAAAAAATTTATCCAACAGAGTTACAAGTATATATTGATCAAAAATTACAAAGTTTGTACAATATTTACAAACTGAATATAACTTTTTTGTCCTTGTGCTCATTAGGTGGGTTGGGCTGGGTGTCACGCATACCATTACTGTTCAAGATTAATATGACTCATCTTTATCATCATCAATGACAACCTCAGCCGACTTGTTGTAGCAGCTCTCTCCACCACAACAACCAAGGCATACCATAACACAAATCAGTCCATTTTTGTGGCATGAGCACAAGTTTGTAGCACATTGGTTTTTTTTGAACTTTTACACTTGCTGCAAATGAATTTTAGAACATTCACGGGCGCCACATCCAAATCTGTCATGATTATGTGCATTATCTGGTTTTCCACATTCCATCCCCAGGCACTTATTGTTGAGTTATTTCCACTGCATTACCTATAGATGATCATGGAGACTGTGGAAATGGGCTGCCTGTTCTGTTAGAGGCAATAATTCAGGATCAATTTGATTACATCTAGCAACCACATCAACAGATAGCGGGTGTGTCTCAATGTGATCAGCAAAGTCAAAGACTCAGATCCTTTGCTCCATAAAATTGACAGAAAATTGAGATGCCTAGAGTACCAATTTCTTGTACTGATTTATCCACATTAGTGAATTCTTGAGCAAGGTGTTGGATATTGTCAGACTTTGGAAACATGTTTAATAGGTGTGTCTTACCTTGTCCAAATGTAGATAATATGGTATTGCATCTGCTACAGGCATGAATGAACAGTATATTATGATGCACAACTGGTTCTATGACTTCATGGGTTTCACAAATGCTGTACACTTCTGTACCTGTTTTTTGTGAGCTTGTCCTGCGTTCTTTTCTGATGTAAATATCAGCCATATTGGTTTCCCAGTGGTGTATCAGCAATATAAATATGTCTGTGTCTTCTGCAACAACCACCACTGATTGGTTATTCCATGAAAAGTCCAGAGCCGCTAATACAATTAAAGTATCTGCATCGCCATCACTGTATTTAGTGGTATGCCCTTTTGACAGCAGGATACCAATAAGGAGTCCAATAAATTGTTTTTTTTTTTTGCATTCGAAAAAAATGCTTCTTGGTCCCTATGACATTTAGACACTCCAGTGACTGTGACGTTGGATGATTTGATTCCCGATTGCCTGAGGTATTCGGTTGATGGCTGTTGGCCCTTCCTAACCATCAAGACCACACTGCACAAGCCATACTTATTTAAAAGATAGCTTTTGTATTGTTCAGCAACCTCCCAATACATCATATCCTTTTGCCATCAAATGCGGTGTAGCAGCCAACCACCATCGATTACAATCTGATTGTTTTTGAGTGAACAAGATGCTTCCAGGTTGGTCACATCTTTCTGGGTCACCCTGGCCAATTCTGATTTGTTTGTCTTTCGCACATAAGAATCTTTGAAGAGTGATGTAGGTATCGCTGACATTTCATACTTTAAGTATGAATTGATCTCCTCAGACTTGCACTATGCAAGTGCTGTGTAGCACAGGAATAATCCAGATGGCTCAATGGGAACATTCTTTTTGCCTTTTTGATGCCTGGCAGTAGGTCATTTAATGTCCGAGCATGATGAGATTTTTAATATGTGCATTGGTTATAGCTATACCATCTAGTGACTTGTGAATCTTCTTGCCCACAAGTTCTGCTTCATCACAGTTGATCCCATCCTCGTCCATCGCGGTTAAACCTGTGGTCAATTACTGTAATGAAGAGAGTTCTGTGTTGAAAGGGTCATGTTGCTCGAACCAGTCAAATATTTTCTCCAAGTCCACCAAGTCTTGCTTGCACTTGGATTTACCAAGTTCTATATGTTGTGTGCTTGTCATATGTTGTCGCTTTGTCAGACTGGTCATTGCATTGTGAACTGCTTCTCAGTGATGCATGCAATATACCCACTGATGTCTCACACTTTCCGTCATACCACAACCTCTTGTTAGACCTCCTCTAGCTTTCATTGATCTCTTCAATGTTTGCTCTATAAACAAATCTGTCCATAAGCCAGCCCAATACCTGTCAGTCCTACATATTGCATTATGGTCTTTTGTGAATTTCTGGTAGAGCCATAGGTGCTTGTCAGGAAACTCTCGCATCATCTGCAGATAAAGTCTACTGCCTTTGTATAATTTATGTGACTGGAAGCTGCAAACAGATTCAGCAGTTTTCCAACAGCTTTGAGGTGTCCTTCCCAATCACCAATTTGTTCACATGCTATTAAGTCTTTGATGATGCCAATGTAGAACAAATGCAAAATCCATAACTTGGCAGTGCGGGATTCAGATGATAAATGGGCCTTGTGAATTTTAATGCATTTGTCTAATGCAACCAGTTCTTCCAAGTCGACTATCTCACTAATTAGCATGGAATTGTCCTTGTTAAGGCGATCATTCAATTCTTCTGGTTTGTTAATTTGAGTCGGGTTTAGTATTTCAGTGTTCTGCAATCTGGTTTCAGCAACAACTGCTTTGTCTTCAACTGGTAAAATGCTGGACAAAAGCTTTGTCATCAGCGCTCTTTCAACAAGAAAATGTGCATGTAATGCTGTGGCAATTGCTTTTCCTGTACTTATATGAAAGACAATGTTGGCACCATACATTTGACCCCAATGGCTTCCTCAAGTCTTGAATCTTTCATAATAGTACATATATCACATGCACTCATAAGAAGGTGAAAGCCACCAAGTCAACAAACTACCCGAGTGAGCTCTTTATATTGGATGATTTCTGCAGCCTTCTGCCATAGTGGCTGATCAAAGGTCACAGATGCACTCTGCTGTCCCAACCAATTCGACTGATTGCTGATGTGCAGCAGAGTTGAGTAGATGAAGTATCATCATTTGGATTAATATTAATGAATGGGAGAATAAGCACTTCGCATTTCTTCATACCTTTATCGAGTGTCCTGAAGAAATGTTGCATGTAGCCTGTATAGTTATGCGTATGCGTACACGATTTGTTAAAGACATGTGCCAACTGCCAAAAGATGTTGGTATGATGTATGGTCGTTGAGTTTCCAGCAGTGTCTTGAACTTAATGGAGGAGAGCGCAGGTGAAGCTGGACCAGCACACTGAATTATTTATATACTCTTGTCGTTAATTAAGTCAGACACCTTCATTCTTGCCATGCGTTTTACTCAATGATTGATGTCCAGTGGGACTCCCTGGACTGCAGACATGGATATGGTGCCCATGCCATGAATTTGATTCCCACCATCGATGGTCCTGATATCATTATCTGCGTTTTCTGAGGCCCACTGGGTGATCATTGTTTGTACAAGGTTAACTCATTGTGTGATATGGAAAATCCAAGCCTGAAAAGTTCATCTACCAGCCATTTTGATTCAAACACGTGGTCCATTTCTACAGCTGTCCCAAACAAAATGGGAGACATTATTGATGTTGGTCTAACAGATGGTCTAAGGGCCTGACCAATGCTGTTCCGTTTGATGTCATCTTTCACCATTGTCTCAATGAAAATGCGTGTCAATGGAGAAAGAAACTACCTTTCTATGGTAATGTCCTTGATGTCAGAAGTATTTGGATAGTATAGTATAGAGTACTAAGCCCGCATGGGGACCAAACTTTTCAAATGTCCCAAATGCACCACTCTCTTATAAGAAAATTCGGAGGCGCCTACCATCAACTTTGAGGATAATGACAACATCAAAGCGTTCATGTTTGTTTCAGAAATTAACAGGGGCGGTCTTTACACCATCAGAATATTGCTTCAAGGTCTGCCTTAAGTGTTGGCAAGTATTTTCTGAATTAAAGATGCTTGCGTTTAGCAACCATCGCTCGCTTTTTCTAGCCATCATGTGTCATATTTTAGAATTGGACTACAATATTTGCACGATTTCAGTCTGTGAAACTCTACACATTGTGTTAGGATGCATAATTTATCAGTTTTTTAATTGCATGGCCAAAAATTTGTCAGTCATTTCCTCTCTCAGTCAGTGTATAGTCCAGTGGAATATCTACGAGGGGGTTTCAATAAGTTATCGGACTTGATATGAAAACATAGAGTTACTTACGATATCTATAGATTTTTATTAACTACAAAAACATCTAAGATATCTCTGAAAATTTCAAGTCAACATCTCATTGGATAGATTCATAATTTAAAATTTAAATTTTGTTTAAACTCTATTAATGATATAACATTTTTAGAAAGTGAGTAAAAACTATATAATATTAATACCTTAACACTGTTAAACAAACAATGTGATACTTGATACTGGGAAATTAAATACACTGAAACAAATTGTATATATGAAATCTTTTTAAAGTATTTTGGACAATTATCGGGTGACAACTCAATATTTTTTTCATTGTAATATGGCCTCTTCCCTGTTCCAAATAATATATTAAAATCATAGAAATGAAACATTATATATGCATATGTCAATCTAAAATATTTTCTTTGAAATTATTAGGCATTTTGTAATAATTATAATTGAATTTGAAATTTAATGTTAATATGTCTATTACTTTCTGTGTTTGAACTGTTATCCATATGGTCACTTTGGCTCATCCGAAAAGTCACTTTCTGTCAACATTTTATTTTTATGAAATATGTAGTGATTTTCTACATCAGTAAACTTTTTTTTGATTTCAAGTGAAAATCACATATACTTTCAAATTTTGACCAAAAATCAATAGGCGGCACAACCAATTTAGAATAAAACAATAGAACATTATAATAAGATTTAAGTGCACCAATTTCAGGTCACTAAAAAATAGGAAGTTACAAATCTTGAAGGACTTAATCCACGGGTTATAGAAAGATAGTTTGAACCACAAAATTTAAAGATTGTTATTTCTGGCATTGAGACTAGCAGCCGAATGCTTAATGCGCTTAAACGGTATTCACGAAGGTGTTGATTTTGAGACTGTCCAGCTGACGAAATCAAATAAAATCTAAACCAATTTTCTCTGCCTCTCCCTATGTTGGTGCTGTTTAAAACAATAATTTAAAGATGAATAATGACAAGGATAATTTTAAGTGAAACGTAGAAACCAGATTATATTTATCTATAACGTTGATTATACACTTTAATTAGTTTATGATGAATAGGTAACATACTGATCAACACTATTTTTAATAATTTCGTACTAATTCCTGCTTGTATTATAGCTATAACTGTTTTCTATTACAGGATCGAGTAAGATTTGAATTGTTTTGTGCTGCGATAATGTCGGAAACCAATCTACTGGAATACCTGTTCGCATCGCATAGCGGTCAATTGCGCCGTGATTCGGACCTCCTTGTCCTTTTCATCCATGCCTGTCTTCTAGATAGGAAAGCCAAACTTGAAAGCGGGTCTGCTGTTCTTCCGTCTAACTGGAACGATAACGATCCCATCCAATTGACCTATCAGTTGGCCGAGAACACATTCCAGGTCTCTCTGACTGAAACCGCAGGGGATGTTTTCCTCTGCATCGCCGACGACAGGAACGATCGGGTAGGCAGTTTGGAACTTTCTTCAGGAGAATTATGTAAAAAGGCTGATACCTTCGAGCAGGCTTATTTTGATCTAACTGAATTGAGGAGCCAGTTTGACAAGAATATGTGGTCAATTATTTTTCCGCCGCCAGCGACTTCGTCACTTAAGGAAGGAACATGCAGAGAGGAGGAGAAAAGAAAATTCGAGGACCCTCCTATTGTGCCTCCATCATTGGGCAGAGTGGGTAGGGGACGTGATACTTTTGCGTTCGATTACGGGCGCTCAGATCTGGATCCCTTTGGCCTTGGTCGAAATCCACTGGGGGGCCCGGGGATGGGTATTGGGGGTCCTGGAATGGGTGGAATAGGCGGTGGAGGTATGATGTTCGACCCACTGCGTGCTGACCCCCGCCTGAGACATGATCCGGACAGATTCGGAGGCTTCCCAGAGCCTTTGCCTCCAGGGGCAGTACCACCCGGAGCTCGGTTTGACCCCTTTGGTCCGCCGCGTGGAGGACAACAGGGTAGGCGCCCCCGAGGTCCAGATCCAGATGGAATGCCCGGGGGTGGCGAGTGGAATATGTACTTGTAAATCTACTGACTTTATTGCAATGTATTACTTTTTTTCTCATTCGTTACATACTGTGATTTGCTATCGCGAATGTTTGTGTATATATTGTTCAGATTTATTTTTAAATATTTTATTAAGTGTTAATAATACTCTATTTATTGCTTCAGTTGTTTAGTTTGTGTAGCTTATTTCTGCTTGGTTATTTCTTGGTCATACATATAATACGTAATACTCTTATTTATTAGTAAATAATTTCAGTCATATATTTAGTGTTTATTCGTTTTAACAGCGGTTTACACTATTTCTGCCAATTTTTATATCTGCTAATTTATTCTTTAATCGTAAAAATGTGAGAAAGTTGAATCATAACAGCAAAGAAAATATACTGCATATTTGTTAATTATTATTTGAATACTTCTTTCTCATTTTGTTTTTGTCGTCAGATTATATATATGTATCGTGTGTATATTTTGAATGATGAAAAGTATTAATATATTGAATATTTTTAACAATTTTAAGGTGTGTACAGGGTGTTCATTTGATCCCCCCTCTAATTATATCCAAAGATGAGTAAAATTGATCGAGGTCTCTAGATTTGACAGAGGTTTTGAAAATATGGTTACAATTATCAATATTTCTAAGTTGAGAAAATCGATGTTTTCGAATTTGAAAAAGTTGCTCCCTTCTTTGATCAAGGCATTGGCTTTGGTCTCACGTTTCTGAGTAATTCGTTGTGGTGACAAATTGAAACCCTAGTTAGTTCCTTTTTCAGATTCCAGTGCTCCCCTAAATTGGGGAAATGACTAACTTTTGAAGGAAGTCGAAATTGGGCAAAGTGTTGGAAGACGTTTTATTGAGCTTAGTTTGTGTCTTGAAAATTTCATTGAAATCGGTTGGATATTGAGTAGAGATATTTTAAGCATCATTTAGACCTGCCTCGTCAAACTGTTTTTTTTTAGAACTCCACTGAACTTTTCCTAACTTTAAAAATACATGAATCTCAAACTCTTAACAGGTTGAAAGAGGAAGTTAAAAGAAAATTGAGATAATTTATAAATAATTTTTTATTTAATGTTCATCATAGAATACAAATTTAGCAGTGGGAACAAGTGAAACACCCTGTACTGTATGCTCATAAATAAGAATGATTAGTAAATAGCAATTAAAAATTATATAAAACAATTGAAATTGATTGATTTGTGTTTAGAAAATATGTACGTGACAATAATTTGTTCGCGAGATTTTTTAAAATACAGATATACATAAACAGTGGTCAAGAATCCCTACGACTGGATCGATAAGTGTTTCTTTACTTGATTTTATTTTGTAATGATTAATAAAGTTTTTAAACATTAAGGGTGAGGTGATAAAAAACCAATAGTCGAGCTTTTTTTACTACAACTTCGGTTTAAAATCTTGGTCGAAATGACTCCGACTAAGAGTCTGGTTTTTTTACTAGTCGCAGAAAAAATGACTAAAGGTACAGATTTTATATGGTGTGATCAAATGAAGTTTTCTGAGGCCACCGTTTAAATATAGGTAAGTCGTTTAATTCAACAGTACGATACCGAGTCACATAGCATATCAATCAGGGAGCCCATCCCTTGGACTATTGATAGTCCATCCCTTGATATACTGTTTAAATGGGTGAACTATACGGCCTACCTACAAATCACATTGTTATCGCGGCATCCGTTTGTGAAGCTGTATATTTTATTAAGACAAAAAACCTTGGTCAATTTTTAAACGACCCAGGTCGATTTCGTCTACTGTAAAAAAGCAATGTTATAAAGTAAATATGCTGTAAGCTAATTTAAATGTATATATTTAAATTTTATATCATTAAATAGCACTCCTTTCATACTTTAAAGAAATTGTAATTTTACATAATATCGAATTAATCTAAATTATTAAAATTCTAATAGTTATAAAAAAACTAGGGGGTACCCCTAGTCGGAAATTGTGTACCTTGAGTCGGGTTAAAAAACTACAACCTCTGTCGTTGTCAAGGTGTTATTCTTATTTATTCTTAAGTTATTTATTCTAAGTTATTCTTCCCCGCGACTTATTTTGACCATATAAAAAAAACTAGACTAGAGAGTTTTTGACTATGGGCGCGGTAAAAAAATCTCCGACTAGTTTTGATCACCTCACTCTAAGTGAACGACAATGATGACCGCGGTTATGAAAGACTTGGTATACAGAAGTTGGAAAGCAACAAAAGTGCAATTCTTATCTCCAGAGGACCACGAGATGCGTGTTGATTAGCTGTCATAAAATTTCGGTCAAATGTGACAATGTGCGACGACAAGATAATATTTCTTTCCCCGATGAGTGTGCGGTGTATTCCAAAGGCTATAAGCAGATTTGCATATATGTGGAGCAAGGCTAACCCACATTTTTACAAGCAAGTAAGACAAAATCTTCCAAAAATGATGATCTGAGTGGTCATGTCTGCTCATCTGATAGGACCATTTTTGTAGCAGTGTGAAAGCTGATATATTCATATGCTACGAATTGAATTTATTCCTGCTTTAGAAGCGAAAGGTATTTTTCTGGCCCCCTATTTCCAGCAGGATGGTGCACCGGCACACACTGCCATCGCAACAAGCTGGCAGTTCCTGAATGCTAGCTTTCCGGATCGGTGGATTGGCAAGAATGACCCTGTTCCATGGCCACCGCGCAACTCAGATCTGACCTCATGTGACAATGCGCTGGGGAATGTTCAAGCCAAAAATTGTAACAGCGAAAGCTCCAACAAAAGAGAGACTAAAATATGTTATTGTAGAAGCTTTCCGGGATTTCCTTTTTGACTGCCCATATTCAACGATCGTACTTTTCGAAGACTACGATTATGCATCACTCACGATGACAGGTTGACCCTTACGACAGATAATGGCATATCACGTTATCTTACTGTTTATGACTTATTCTACAGTGTTAAATAACGTTTTTTGCAGTTCAATAGTTTTTTGAAAGTCGTAGGGAATTAACCACCCTGTATATAGGGAATTTGACCACCCTGTATAACTAATATATACTGAAATATCTATAAAATATTTCGCAGTTTCAAATTTTATTTTATTCAAATAAGCTACTTATTTGTCATTTATTGACAATTTAAAATGTATGTAAATCAACTTAATGTACAAATCAAGTTTATTAAAAAAAGAGATTCTAAATTAACATGGAACATTCTTTTGCTAAGAACGTAATATCCCTTTTAGTTATACTAATGGGTTGTTTATGTATGGCAGTCTTTCATGCTCCGATAAATTAATTTTTCTATTCATTTATAGAATGGTTTAAAAATACATTTTGGTCATACTGTATAATACTCTTATTTAGTAGTGAATAATTTCAATAATAGATTATGCGTTTTATTGACGTACATTCTTATTTAGTAGTGAATAATTTCAATAATAGATTATGCGTTTTATTGACGTACACTTTTTGCCAAATATTATAGACAAATTATTGATTTCCCGGAAAAGTGCGAATGTTGAATGAAAACAACAAAGAAAATAAAGTATTCCATTAGGCTTTGTCATCGGTGTCAGCTCATTTTGCCTTATCTCATATCGCCTTATTTTATTGTCTACTACCTACTTATCGTTTCAATTTGCCTTCCCAATGTTTGTTTGTTAAATATTTTCAAATGGATAAAAATGGGAAAATAAATTTATATATTATTATTTACACGATGCATAAAATATTGTCAAATGGATAAAAATGATAATAAAATAAATTGATATATTGTTAATTATTCAATGCATAAAATGTTGTCAAACGGATAAAATGGCAAATAAAATAAATTTATTTATTGTTATTTATACAGTGCATAACATTTTGTTAAATGGATAAAAATGGTAAATAAAATAAATTGATATATTGTTAATAATTCAATGCGTATAAAATGTTGTCAAACGGATAATAATGGCAAATAAAATAAAATAAAATAAATTTATATTATATTATTTATTCAATGCATAAAATATTGTCAAACGGATAAAAATCAGAAATGAAAAAAAAATTGATATAACGTTAATTATACAGTGCATAAAATATAGACGTATATGTATAATATTTATTTTTATATAAAACAATAAAATGAAGTAATGAATCTGTGAACAGAGTACATATTTATATGTGTCACAAGTCGCCTTGACTATTGTTACTTATTCTTATGTAATATAGCTATCACCACTGTAATTAACTAATTTCATGTCATAAGCCTTGACTATTTATTATGTTGATTATTATTATGTTATTTTGTACTGTACTGTGTTATATCTATTGCTACTACAATGAGCTAGTTTGAAAAACTAGCGCGGTGACGACTACTCAGGTGGTCGAGTGTTGGTTTGTGTGAAGCGAGAAAGAGACACGACAGTAAAAACGAATCGGCTCGCTCGTAAAGGTGTCATCTCGTTTCGCCTAATGCTGTTTCGGCTAAACTCGTTTCGCCTAATGCTGTTTCAACTTAACATGTCTCGCCTAACCACGTTTAGTCTACTACGTCTATTTCCGTTTCGACTAATAATTGATATTATAACAATTTTTGAAATATATATAAAATGAAATTTTAAATTTAAAGAATTATAAACAGCTAGACATAGAATTATATAAAACATATTATCGGAATATATATGTACTTTTAAAATGTCAACTATAAACAGTTAGATATAGAATTCGTTGATATCGTTGTTAAGAAGACTGGTTTTCAGTCGCCAAAGTCGCTAGGAAACACTTCTGTATGCGGGACGTTGTTGTGCTGGTGCGTTGTCGGCCTGAAGCAGGCGAACTTGTTGCTCAACCCAAACGTGCTATTCTTCTTAGATAATTTAGATGAATCAAAACATGTTGGCATAACTCATTTCACAACTAACACGAATTAATGATAATAATTTTAGTCCAAATGAAACAATTACAATAGCCGAATCGGTACAAACTATACACTCACAAAGTATTACGTAATCATGAGCGGCGTGAACAATAGCTAGGCGAAACACTATGCAAGCGGCGATATGATACGTTGACTTGTCATCAGTTTATATATAATAATTTGAATGACAAAAAAATATAATGAAACATTTTAAGCAAATTTAAGAAGTATTATGTACATAACAAATATTCACATGTAAATAATATATGTATAGTTGTTAAAAACTTGTTTAATTTAATACAATTCAATCGTATTATCAAAATTGATGGATTTATGTAAAAAGAAAAATTATGTATGTAACTTTTGATTGCGAGATTATTATAGAAAATAACTAACGTAAACATGTATCGTAAAAAATTAACTCAACGCTTTAGCAATACATCGTTTATTGTGCACAAGACACCAAAATCAGCATGTTATACAATACGAGATAATTACCTGCACACTACAGCTTACTGCTCTAAACAAGCAATACTATTCTGTTCACCACAATACTATAAACAGATTAGGTACTTACTATATACAGAAATATAACAATACTATAAACAGATAACTAACTATACAGAAGTATAATAACGGACACAACAATCATTTACATTATGACTAAAATTATATGACATAATAATTAAACCAAAATATTATATATACTATTACACAGTCAATTATACGATATAAAATAAATGTGTTTGTAGCATATATTTCCGTTATTACAATGACATTAGTATTGAATTCGAAAAATATTTGTACAAGTTCATTGATATTGCATGAGTCGAAGACGAATGCGAATACTGGAACAGTGCAATTATTATTGTATTAAACATTTGGGGGCAGCAATTTGACATCAACATATGAAAATAGAGGGCATGAATTATTAATAAATAAGAAAAGCAATTTTGTTATAAAATTATCTTGAAAAATAGCTTTTCTTATTTATTAATAATTCATGCCCTATATTTCCATACATTGATGTCAAAGAGGTGGTACATTGATAAATATTAATATTAATATAAATATAATATAAATAGTACGTACATTATATAGATTGAGAAGAGCCATGACAC
>JAYRBW010126357.1:0-16499 GCA_036023295.1 Invenusta paracnida | reverse complement strand
CCCCACTCCCCCTCCAATATTGATAACTGTATCATTTCTAAGTATGACCAGCATACCCCACTCCCCCTCCAATATTGGTGACGCTCATATTTTTAAGCAGAACGCCCGTAATAATAAATATGGCGGCCATTCTAAGCCACGTTGAAATAAAATAAAATTCCACGCATGTTTATATGTTTGATATGTTTTTGACTTTGTAATATCTCGATTATTTTTTAAAGGATTCTAATAATAATAAAAATTCAAGTTTTGCATGCACATAATCGGTTAAACTATTAACTGCCTATACTTGCAAATGTTTAATGATATACTAATTATTGTTCAAAAGTGTATTAAATAATGCAATTTTAATTTACCATATTAATTAATACGTACGATAAGGTTAATTAATACATTTTACAGAAGAATAATAGTTTGTTACCTAAACCTAGCTGTAAAATGAACTAAATAATAACCAAGCCAGAACGTTGTTTCCGTGACTTTAACATGTGATATATTAAGTATTATATAAAATTCAGCGGCTAGACAAACGAGTCAATAAACAAACAAGCCCTGGATTATGATTCTTTCTTCAAATTATGCTTCTTATGTTTCTTTCGTGAGAGAGTTTAGTTCTATGATAAGGAGTTTAATGTCCCACTTCCAGCACTCAAGTCGGACGATTTTGATTACAAAGGGTTTGAGCAAGCATGTTGTATCAAGGCAGTAAGACAGATTAATTGCGTACTCGAAAATTATGGCCACAGACTCTAAAATTGTTCAGTTGCTTGATTTCAAATATCTGTAATTCAGTACGCATAATATCGTTGTGTGATGGAAATATGTATGTGTTCAACAGACGGTAGCTGAAGCCATGGAAAGGAAATGTTGAACACAAAAGGCATTTCGGCTGTTTCTAGTCCAAAGTATCATGTGATTTGATCATAAAAGAGAATACTGACAGAAAGTATTAATTATAAATCGCATTTTCTAACGGTAAACATGAGTAATTAGCTCGCAAATTTATAAATTAATTACATATATTTTTTTTCTACTTATGCAGTAGTCTACATGATTAAATATGATATTTTATTCTATTACAATTAATAATAGGTAGAATAACAATAAGAATGACATACATATTTGGAATAATATTGCTTGCAATGCTAAAATGTTGTTATAGCAAGTAAAACATTTATTTAAATTATATATTTGACTGCATTGAATACACTATGTTGAAGAAAAATTACCCAGATATAGTTAATCCACCGATTTACCACAGATAACTGTAGGGATGACGCAACATGACTGAACATGACTTTGGCTGGATGGACTGATCTAATAAGCATGTTACCTACACATATTACATAAAACAGCTGCTATAGAATAATAGAAATTATTTATATCATCATACATATTAACCGATATTATTGATTTGTATAGATTGAAATGTATCACCCTATTCATCTGATTGTGTAATTTAAATCATCATAATATTATGTATTTATTGAAGATATACAAACATGAACTGTTCATATTTTTTAATCGTAACCCATATAGTAACTAATTAAGTCATTGCGTTAATTTTTAATATTTAAGTTTTCTCCTTCTTTTTTGAAACATGAATCTTCGCAAAAAACCTAAATTTATTTTATTTAATGACTTTTTTTACCGTCGCTTTTTCATATTTGTGCAGAAAACTTAATCTGACAAAAGTCAAATAAAAAATACATTTTACATTTGTATATTACTTATATAATTTTTAGTAGTACCGTTACAATAGATACATATTTACTTATTAAAATTCAACTCATAAAATTCATACCTTATGAAACATCATTTCAAATTCTTCTGGTCAATTAAATCACACAAAAAACTTTATAATTGGAATATTATAATTAACAAAAAAATTAAATAATTCTTATTTTACAATATAAGAATTACACTACTATTAATTGATAAGACATTAGCTGTTTCCAAAATGAACTATGCAGTAGAACTTTATGGCAAAAGAAATAACAATAATTGGATTAAGCAATTAGATGTTTCCCTAAAGAAGTAGTTACTATAAAATACCTTCAATAAAAAAACACATAAAATTCAAATAAATTATACAAATAATTTCAGATACTAAAGGTTAATGAACATTGTAAACTAAGGTTGAGATTGTTTATCTATAGATTAAAATATATTATAAAACAAAGTATGACATAAGAGAAATTAAACACATTCATAACATAGGCACAATTGTAACAATCAGAATATTTACTTAACTAGTGCTTCTTTTAAATATAAAAATAAGATCTTTGATGAAGCTTCTAGATAATATGGATTGAACTTCCAAACGAAATAAAACAAATTCAAAATAGAAATTAATTAAAAGATAATGTAAATCAATACTATTTAATAAAGTATTAACTTAAAACCTAGAAAAAAACCGCTAATATTACTTTCTTCAATAAATGCATTTATATGTCTCATCAAATAGGTTTTAGCTTCAATATGTATACACACACACACAGATACGCAAAACATGCCTTGTATATATTAACATTCAATTTTAACTATATGCTATAACATACTCAACAATTTATGTCATGCAAATGGGGTGCTTTTATGCTTCTTGGATTTTGTTAGATATTTATGCTATTTTAAATACTTATCACAATCCGCAGCTAAAATGTACTTCAAATGGATTTTTATATCCTATTACACTTTCCCGCTATCCTGCATAGGCTTATCGGTACTTGTTATAAGCTGTTAATTGAATTGGGGACCATGATCAGATTACGTGCCTTAGACCCCTTGGACAAACAATCTGTTTATTATCATTTATAATATATAATTTATGTTTTCCTTTGTACTACTTAACATGATTATTATTATTATTATTTCCAGTATTTTAGAAGTTCAAGCCTATCAATACCGAAGAGGTATTTTGCTGTGATTTTTAAATGAACAATGCAAAACAGAGCAATACAAACGGAGAAATGTAAGCTTCAATGTGACTTGTTTCCCCAAATAAAGTGTTACAACTTTTAGCGCATTATTGATTTTTGTGCACCTCAATAAGTGGTCGCACGTGACCACAAAGAGGAACCTTTGTGGAATCGTTTGCGAAATCACTAATTTCTTTCATTTTAGGACCAGTTGGGTATAATGAGTCCGGCCGCGCCCCCGGACAGGGAAACGGAAAAGAAGCCCAGTATGGATAAGCATAGCGATAAGAGTGAATATGCTGTACTAATTGTGAGTTGTATTACACATGGTTTATTTACTTTCTTACTAAATATACTGTATATCAATGTTTATTGTACATTTATTTCACGCAATTAATACTAAGTTGAAAAGTACAACGCGTCCTTTGCACAACTGGTTAATGTGCGATAAAAGTGGATACTATTGTTATTTTGACACAGATAGCTAATAATCGTAGATATCATATCATTTCTGAAATAATTGTTTAATTTGGATTATAATAACCACGGAAAATATTCAAGTTATCATAAAATTTTGAAATGTTTTGCCTTTGTTGATTTTAGTATTATTATAAATTATTACAAAATTAAAAAAAACAGAATGATAAATACGAAAGGCAAACAAATATTAGGACTAGATGACGATGAAGTACATTTCATGCGGCACTGTTAACTCGTAATGTAGAAGATGATATCAACCAATTAACGGGTTTGACTTACCAAGAATATTCAGAATTTCATACAAATGTAAGTACAAATTAAGTTTTCTTCGATCGATCAAACGAAAATATTTCTGGTGATCAAAAACTAAGGTATTTTTTTAACTTAAGTATGAAATATATAATATACATACGTCAGTGAAATCTCTATAAATACATTTCATATGTTTGGTTCTTAGACAAAAATTTGTTATGTTTTGAAGAATTTTTAAACGTTTACTATGTCCTTTCATTTTAAAAGTTTAGTTGATTTTATTACAATTAGGTTATACTTGATTTGAGCTGTATTAATATTGTTTTTATTGATAACATTAATTATGATTTAATTGAAAATATAAATTGATTTGAAGTATTATTTATTTTTACTATAAATCCGTTGTTGATCTTTCGATAATCACAATAATTCATAAAATAGTTTTTATATAATTTAAAATATCGCTGCATTCAGCCCAATTTTGAACGATAAAAATACATAAATCAATTGACAGTACTTATAATATCTTGTTGATATTGTTGATATTTTTAAGAAAATTGAAAGAGAATTGATTATTTCAGAATATTTAGATTGTTGACTATATTGTTATATTTTCATAATATATAAATGATTATATTGTTATACTTTTATATTTCTATTGCTCTGTATTCGATTTCTATCAATTTAGCGGTCACTAATGCGATAATAGCAACCCTATCTTTTATATATACTAAAATTGCGGACAATAATGCTGTTTTCTGCAATATTTTCGGCCAAATTGTATTCACATTTCAATAATCGGGGTCATTATATATGATTAACAGTTTATTTTTATACAAATTTCAAGTTTATTCAAGTTAAATAAATCCATACATAATAATAATCCATTATTGCTAATCAGAAATCAATAATTATTAACATTATTTTAATATATTTCACATTTTGTTGATTATGCATTTAACATCAAGCAAAATGTCTTCGATAACATAATATCATTTCTTTATAACGTATATAATTATTCTTTTAAAATCTAATTTGTTAACAGTAATATATGTATATATATTACACAATGTAACAATTCATAATTAAAAGGTATTATATAAACAAGAATATAGATAAATTCGGAACATTTTTTATGATTAGAAGCCCAGGCAATATATGATATTATGTCAGCTAGGAATACAACGAAACAGTCAAATATATCCCAGCTCCTAAAATGAACCAATTATCGGATATTATGTATATCTAAATAAATCCCCCCACAGAATTGAGGTGTTAGCATTTATCTAATTATTATAATCTTTATTATCTAATTACAATCTTCCGTGCATGATTGTACTATGGACTATATAGTATAAATTTGTATTTTGTATGTTGTTTTATAAACCTGTAATTAGCTTTTCATTTTCATAATTCAAAATTATAAATAACAAATAAAGTGAATTCATATCTTTCTTCTCTTTAAATATATATAAAAGCTGTAAATATGGCGGGTTAACCTACATTTTAATAAACTCCCTTTCTGGATTATTTCGCTACCTACATAATTTATCTGACAATCTTATTCCAGGCGGAATTAAAACCTTCCTCTCATTTTAATTTGGAAGCTAATGAGTTGGCGTTGGGATCTAAATAAAATATTGCTACATGAATATATATGTATAAAAGAAAACGGTATTAACAAATTATTATATTGTTTACCTAAAATATAAGAGAAGCTGAAATATATTGTACAAAAGCATTAATTTAAAACGCTATTATTTTTGTGCATAAGATTTTTTTTTCTTAGGTTTGAACAAGTTTTGGTATTGCAACACAAATATTTTCGTACGAAATTAGCTTCAGGAGAAAAACTACAACTGGTTATGTGTTAAGAATGAATTAGGCATAATATTCGATCCGGCTTGGTGCTTCCACAATTCAGAAAAGGGAACTCAGCGGGCTGACCTATCATTGATGGAATTCCAAATAAAGTATAATATTTAAAAAATTTATTTTAATAAAAACAACAGGACAGCTGTTTCGACCGAAGTCTTCCATAGGTGATTCAAATTCTAACATAATTTGCCTAAAAGAAACTAGTATAAGGTATGAGTACACTTAACATGATAGGATTAAGTATATTAAGAACATAATTAGAATATAAAACGGGATTGTGTGACAAAGTAAATTAATTTACTAACAGAGTGAGTATAAAGAGAAAAAACAGATTAAATATTAATAAAGTTAGCGAGATTACTTCCAGAGCAACCATTACTAACAGTGTCTTTGTCAGTTTTAATGTACAAAGCCTCCAGGGCAAGACGGATAGTGTAGTTAGCGGCAGTATCTAAGATACTCCACTTAAAAGCTTGCTGGAAATTACTTACATTATTATTTACATGTGAAGAAAAACAAATACTTATAGTACAGTCAACATGCTCATTAATACGAGATTTAGTAGACCTCGCAGACTTATCAACATAAATGTTATAACATAAAGAGCAGGTTATTCGGTAGACTGCGCCTAGTGTGTAGCATATATTAGGTTTAGAAGCAGTTGCGCGAGATAAACTTAGTATTGCAGGGGAGGCAATCTTTAGCAAGGCGGAAATGCTAGCTAAGAGATTTACATATTTGTTTTATGTATTAATAATACGAATTTTATCTTTAACATTAGATATTCTAACTTGGTCCTTAATACGTTCAAATTTATCATCAGAAATAAAAGGTATTCTAATGTAAACTGCCGTGTTGTTCTTATTTAAATAACATTTATACCCAATAAAGTGCTTTAACACAACAACCTTTTTATTGTTTTATTAGTTTAAATGAATCACATTTAGAATTTTTTAAATATTTTCTGCAAATACAAACACTTTTTAATGTACTTCATGACTTAATATAAAAACTAATCAATACCCCAATTAGAACTTCGACAATTTAGAGAAACTAAGCATTTCTGGCAAAAGGGGTGCATTAATAATTATGGTCACGTGACTGGGTGCACTCATGGGTACATACTAGTGAAGGCAGCGCTAAAAGTTTAAAACTTTATTTTGAGAAGAGTTTGTGAAGTTTGTATAAAAAATCCCAGCACAAATCAGAAGGGGCGGCATTAAGGCCCCCCTTTCCTATTCCCGGTATGAACAGGGACGGCATTAAGGCTCCCCTTCCTATTCCCGGTATGAACACGGACGGCATTAAGGCCCCCCTTTCCTATTCCCGGTATGAACAGGGACGACATTAAGGCTCCCCTTCCTATTCCCGGTATGAACAGGGAAGGAATTTAATCAATCAAGTAGTAGATCAATAATGATTTATATAATTCAATGTTCTATCTCATCTTTTTCTGCTAAATATCTAACTTATATTTTTATTTTTACATCTTACAACTATAGCTAGTCATAATATTTTACTGCAAATTATATGTTTCTAGAAATTTTTATTTTTTTTATAAATAGGAATAATTAACAATGACAAAAGCTCAAAAAATATTTCAAAAATAAGTTCTGATATATTTGTTTTAGTATTGTTTCCCTGATTTGCTTACATATGTATTTTCATAATTTGGTTTAGTATACTATGTTCTTGTTTGATACACATTCCTTGGCTATATACTAATTTAATTATATAAGAGTAAGTGAAATATTGATTATATTATCTTGTTTAACAATTTTTCATCCTGGACGTTGAAATAATTAAGAGGGCTTTATTCAAATCCCAAATGAAACAATGTGAGCTTTTGGAAATGTTTCACAAATAAAATGTCACAACTTTTAGCGTCTCTCAAAGTGGTGGTCACGTGATCATACTCTAAAAATGCTCTTTTCTGACAAAAATAAGACAAAAATAAAAAGCATATCACTCTCGAAAATGACAAAATTGTGATTCTAGCCAGGTGCCAAAAAATGGGTTGGCGATATCCAAAAAAGGGAGGAAGCTAGGAATGTCTAAATTTCAAAAAAAATTTATGATAGACATCGCATTTTTATTTCTGAAATAAATTATTGCATGTTTATGATTGTCCATATTAAAGAATAGATAGATGAGTGGTTTTCACTCGTTTGACCTAATTTCCATGGAAAATGCATATTTTAAGAGAAAAAATGTATTAACTATTATTTATAATGTAAGTTGCATATTATTTTGTTTATCGAAGTGATTTCTACATATTACAAGCAACATTAGGTATATAAATCATGATAATAACTTTTCAGTCACATATGAATACCAGTTCCAAGCCTATTGTAGACCTTTTTTAGCTATAAAAAAGGGTTTGGAAACTATCTTAAACTATTTCTGATTAGAAAATAATGTATTCAATGCACTTTAAAATGCTTGTAATATAAAGAAAATAACTGAAATAAACAAAATGAAACGCAACATTTTATTGGGAATAATAGTAAAAAATATTATTTTTCTTAAAAATAGGCATTGTCATAAAAAATGTTCCCATTATTTTAAATTTTTTTTGGAAATCAGAAAAATGTCAATATTTTGTTCCCGCTATACCAAATGGTGACATCTATAATAAATATCTTAGAATCCAGACATTAATAGCTTTCTGACTATGTATAACACTCTTCCTCTATTTTTTGAGTTCCGACAGATGTTCTGGCCCACAGACTATACCGACGAATTTCAAGTAATATTTAAAAATGACAATTTATAAATAGATTTTTTGGAAAAAAATTGGAAATAAATATATTTCAAATTTGAAGCAATTTAAAAACAAAATATTTTATAGTTTTTTTTACCTATATCTCTATAAAAAAAACAGCTTTTGACCATGTTTATGGATGGCCTGTATAACAATGTATCTTCGTTTATACCCATGCCGCATTTCCAATTTACCTCCCTCCCACCCCCCCCTCTGCATTCATTGGAATATGGAGGCACGAACAAGTCCGATATGAATAGTTTTAACATTACGCTCACTGATCTGCTAGACATCATCATGACCTATATAGTTTCCGGCGTGTTGACCTACTTATTCTGCCCCCGGGGTCCAGTGATACTGAGACTTGGCACGATCCGGATCCTCGGAGTGAAGAGAACCGGTCTTCTGTCCAAATAGTGACCGTGATCCGAGTGTCGACGATGTTCCGACGCTCTGGGGACTCCGAGTTGGACCTGAAGGTGAATAATGGAGACAATTTTATTGATTTATTGATTTTGAATTTATTAATTTTACTCGTACTTCTATCTCTCTACAAGTGAATTATTCACCTGACGCCTTGCACAATTCTCACTTTTAGAAATTCTTTGATTTTGAGTCGTGACAGAAACTAAAGTGCCTCCACCCCTTTGTACTAATGCACTAATACTTCAATATTGTTAAAAAAAGTATGCTGAGCTGCTGATAAACGTGCTTTTTTAGTGGAGACTCTCATTATTGATGTTCAACAGTATCGTCAAGGGTGATCGTCACAGAGGCCACAATTTAATTGACTCGCTCGCTCATTGAGGAACAAACGAGTCAATTAAATCTCTATGGTGATCGATTACAAACTGAGAGAATGTAAAATTTGTTGTTAAGCTTAAGGATTACGTAACTAGATTAAAAAGAAGCAATGCAATCGGAGTAAATAGATCAGTATTATAGAAATAAAACATAGGAACACGGAGTAACAATACAAACCGTACTAAATTTAAAAAAATCAATAGTCTGGCTACAGGAATATCGTGAATTCTAAACAGTGCAGAGGCATGTTAGAACGAAGATTGTGATATAAGAAGGCCAGAAACAAGTAGTACAGAACCAAAGAAAAACACGAAAAGTAAAATATGTTGGGCGTAGAGTCTAAGTACTGCTGACGATAAAATTGCAAAGGTTGTTAGGAATGACAAAACTTTCTTCAGTAAGTCTGGTGTACGTAAGTCAAGAAAACCACAATGATCCAACCTCTTAAATATACTTTATCATTATATAACTGATGCCAAGGGAGACTAGGACAGCGCTGTTTCGCTCTTATTATAGAGCTCATCAGAGGTAGCCTAAACCCTGATAACAGTTGTACAGCAAGCATAAGCCGTACTCTACAAGGCCCACGAGAGTATTAAAACAACAATTTGAAAAGAAACTATATATAGAAAAGGTCAAATACTATTGACAAAAAGTCTTTTGTAACCAACTAATGCTCAATACTTCTCTATTATGGTAAGTATATGTTTATTACTGTCTTAAAACTTAGAATATATCGTATGTTGTTCGTAAAATGCAGGTTTATAGAATTGTATTATTTACAAATTAATTAGTATATGATTAATTTACATTGTTTAATATAATTGTTACTCTTACTATTTTTCTAACTAGTATACTTCAATCTGGAAATTGAAAATAGGTCCCATAGCTGATAGAAACACCTTACTGTGAAATGTTGCAGGAATATTAGCTTTAGCAGTGGACATTAACAAACTTTCATTAAACCATCATTAATTATTTAAATAGGAAAATATATTACGAAAGCTTTATCTTTTTCTGAATTACTCTACCATCCGCTAATTAGATGTTCTATCCTTGTATTTAGTAAAAATTAGTATGTCTTTTTAAATTACTTTTGCCTCAAGGGGAAGCGGTGTCTGCGTAATTAATTTAATTGCTCTCAGTACAAGTTATGCATTTGACATTCATTGCAACCAAGCCTATACACAACTCAATACGTCCTATATGGAAATATAAATTCTTTTGTTTCTTTTATGCTAGTATTTCTAGTAATGTTTGATGAAATATTTATGATTATTGGGGCAAGTGTTGTTATGGCAAAATTATGTCTTTTGTTACATTCATATATCTACTTTAAAAAAACGTGGTTTATCAAACGAAATATTATTGTATATATTTAACGTAACCCAGCTCAGGCAAACAAAACAAATATGACATGATACAAGTATGTACATTTCGTGCAGTTCAACTTATTATTGTGTTATATTCTTTGAATTATATATATATACATCATTTTTTAGTTCTCAGTTGAAAAGTATTATCTTAAATTGAATCATTCATGAATATATAATGTTATTCATATTATTATCTTCCTTTTAAATCTGAACAAACAAAATTAATATAATACAACATATTCTCATCAATTTGGTACATACAACATACATATGTTATCTCTGAATTGCAGATTAGTTGTCATGACCATTGTAGATTTATAGAAAATGACATATAAATTGTTAGGTATTTTTACATATAAATATTATAATATTTTATTATTGATATATGTATTTTTGAATTCGATTTTCAAAGGTTAAAACTTAAAATTAATTAGTTTAATTAAGCAAATATACTTAAAAGATTTTGGTGTCTCATTTGAAACATCAAACCCATAAGCGTATGTTTACGAGATAAAAAAAAAGAATTCTATGCGTCACATATTTCTCCATTAATTGATCTCTTCAATATCGGTCAATGTCTAATGGCATTATTCCAATTAAAATACTATAACACTAATCTATTAGCACAACGGCTAAGTAATTTTAAGCAACACACACGATTTAAAAAAAATAAGAAGCGAAGAAGGTTTTATATGTCCCAGAGGAATATATCTAGGTTACAAGTTAGATTTATTTTTTATAGCCTAATTTAATTAAGAAAAGCACATTTTATGGTACTTGTATCTCCCCTGGAAGGAGTAACTATCATTTTGCGTGACACTGCTGTATGCCTGACATCTTGATAGTTCTCAAAGGTCTGGTTCTATCTCGGTTTTACAGTTATCAGAAGTTATAATAGTTAAATAAAAAATCGATCAACTCAACTCATCTCATCTTGAATTTATATCATATATTTGCATTTCATCCGTGTAGCTAATTATACAAGTATCGAAATTTGCGTCTACCGCATTTCTATAATTGTATTACTTAATAATTTATGAAATTAGTAATCATCTATCGTCGCAATACTTATAGCTAATTAAGCTTTGGTGGTAGTCCTCAATGTGTCTATGTAGAAGTAGTTAAATAGCAATTAGTTTTAAAAAGGGATCCGTTGTATTTATATGAGAGTCATCATGATAATCTTAAAACATACCTCGATATTTAAATTGGACCATTTATATGTTGGAGTATGTACAATAAGCTTTATTTATGTTCAATTATATTATTAACATGTGTGCACAATTAATATCCGTATAGATTAATTAAAGAACATCTGATCTATACGATACAAAAACATCATTCTTAAAAATAAAAAAGCTGATTTAGTTTAAATAACATTTACATATTTAATTAATCTCAATAGTGTAGAGCAAACATTGTAATAACTGCGATAAGGTTTTAATTGTTTCAACCTTAGATATGTACTTATATAGTTAAATAACGTTTTCAAACCTTTAATTAGCAAATTATTGCCTAAATAATTGCAACACATTAAAGCACGTGTAATATATTCACCTTAAATTACTTTATTATTAACTTTCTTCCATTAAATTGCATATTTAATCAAATCTCGTTTTAGAAGCAAAGCCTGAAGCTAGACTAATTTGTTTCTCCCCTCGCGATACAATACATTTAAGTTGCATACATTAAACTTTGTTCAAAGATAAAAAGGCAACTACAAAAAGTTTAGTTTCTGAGATAATTTTTACATTTATAAAATGAAATAAATGGTTAGTATAATACTATAGGTCTTTAACAAAAGTATGTGCATTGAACTGATTTACAGTGCTACCGCTCACGAATCTTTCCATGCCGCTCATGTATATATGCGAAAAGATTAATCAGACATATTTATAAAATATCATTTGTTCTCACTTAAATATACATTAGTCGTGAATACTTACATCAGTTCAAAATATTAGACAAAATGTAAGTCACATAAAAATTTGCTATAAGTGCAATCAAGGTGATAGAGAGACTAACTCGTGAAAATTAGGTTATTTCGAAAACTGGGCTTCGGGATATAAGATTATTTTAAACATTAAATTATTGAAATATTACTCAATTTTCATCAGTCCAAAAAAATAAGAAAACATTTGTTAAATAATTATCTTTCAATGTCATGACATGTCAGCAACTTTGGTTTATAATAATATATATATATATTACAGCTTGTGCTTATTCAGAGGAAAATAGTAGCCTGCGAAAACGTATTTTGCACAAAGAATAACTAAAAATTAGTTATTGTACCTGTAATTTACTAAAGTTGTTTACAATAATCCAACTTATTTGTCTTGTCTTTATTAAATGATTAAAAAGCATTAAGTATTGAACGAAATATTTCTTTATTTTTAGTTTCTAAAATAATTAATCGATTATAATAATAATTATTATTGGAAAATTGTTGCATTGAAACTCAATAGTTAACATTCAAATGAGAAAGTACTAGTGTACAGTTTTTAGGAAACACAAGGATGCTTTTTATTTCTCCTGTTATACGATCTCTCATTTTTTAAACAACACAAATCAAGGAGATTATATTTTCTTACTTAGATGTCAAATTTGACAAGCTTCTCGTTTTAATAAATACTGCTGTAACTCCTACCATTCAGCGTCTCATGAAACAATCTTTCATCATTGATTTAGGAGGGCAATGTAATATACATGTTTTTAGTCTAGAATTTAGTGTTTCATTCTAATTCACTGTGTAAATGTATTTAAGAGAATGGGTGTTGATATTTCATATCTTAAATAGCGTGTTAATTTGCTTATAGACAGCTTTTCTGCGTCAAAATATGAGAGCTGGATTAATTTCATGATAGTTGTAAGTTTTGAAGTGGAAGTGGACAACAATGAGGTTATAAAAAATATATACAGGGTGGTTAAATTATTATATAAATATGTTCAAAATGATAAACATATTATTGCACTTTATATGTCTGAATATGAAGAGGAATAAAATAATAAGACAGCTTTGAACAGAAACAATACGTAGGTTTATTCTTTTCGATTTCTACTTTAATGTCAATTAGTCAATTGCCTTTGTAGAACCTGATAGTCTGAGCGGTATACGGAAGGTTTTGTATTTATAAACAAGAAAAACACCCATATTACCTACATAATCCAATTGGTAACAATTTACCACAGTGTTTAGTTAAATACCGGAACACGTGTTGTCTGATAACACTTTCTATTTTATGGAACGCTGTTGCGAGTTCATTACAGTTTTCTATAACGCATCTGTTAATAGTGAAACATATTATATATGTTTTAAATACCATAGGAAATGTACGCACGTTTAAATAACTGATAATTATTCACTTAAAACTTATATACTTAAAGATAAATGTATGGCAGCATGGAATTGTATTGGTCAATTTGTTAAACTGCATTTTAGTGAAACGGCCTTTATGTTAGTCATTGGAATTATGCAAAATAACTGGAATAAATAATGTAGGTATATTGCATTATTTTGGCCTATATAGGAGTCTATTGGAATTCTAAATCTTACAATAATCTCTAGTGCGTGGTTATCCACGAAATTAAAGAAAATTGTTAAACGTAAATGAAGATTACACAGTTGATTTGAGAAATAGCTATTCGAATTTACTCGGATATCATTTAACAAGACTTACGAGCAGCATAGAAATTGTGTCATTTTAACTTTGTTCTTTAATTATTGTACTTCGTGTATCTTATCGTTCAGGCTTATCATATATTTGTATTCATAAATTACAATCTTCGTTATGTAGTATACACCTACCTCAGACAATAGCGTTCGTAGAAGTGGTTAATAATTAATTATTGTTTTTCAACTTCAATTGTTTTTCAGTAATGAAGTAATCTACGTCAACTTCTTTATTTAGACAAAAGTCTTGATGACGTCAGCTGCTCGTTATGAGGTGCATATATTGCATCACGCAAATGTAAATGTAAATTAATTTTCCTTTATTAAAACTCATAATACAAATTAAAGAATATTATGTTATTAAAAAGCTGCACATTTGTTGAAACTTTTATACATAAAATATTACAAAAACAGAGAAGGAAAAACAGTTTAGAGAGTTGGTGAGTTCAAGGTTTGGGGTGCGCCATATAGTTGTGTAAATATTTCTGAATACCTTAAGAACGTATTAATAATGTTATCGCTATAGTGTACAATTTTTTTGGCGACATTTTCCTACAAATCATGCTACTATCTCTACTATTAAAGTGAAATGGGTTAGGTAATTAGTTGGCGAACGCGTTAAATCATTGATGTAGGGTGGAGATTGAAATTATCCTATATGAAGAAGTTATTTAACCATATCGTTTGCACGAAAATGTATGTATATTTATATATACGAAATTTCGAATACGGCGAATTTAAAAATGAAAACAAATTTCATATTTTGTTACAAAAAATGTTACTACAAAAATGTTGCTACCTATAAATAAATAACTTTGAAAGGTTTGTTCTTTCGATTTCAACTTTTTGATTAAACTTTAAATTGTTACCAAACAGTGTTCCATCACAAGAACGTAGAACGTATATCTCTCGCCTATATAACATGGACACAAGAGTAATAAGGAAAACAGAAGATGGAGAAAGTCATGTTTTAGTGCATCTACTTACCCCACATTCGGCGGACATTTTCAGGGATATATAACTCTTTCTGCAACTAATTAGCTATTTCCTGAATCTCACGAACAAAGTCTTCGTCGCGGTAGTATATAGCACAAGATAAAATGTAAACAGTAGACTGAGCTTTTTGGAATATTTAAAACATACTTATATGTAACCTAAGTTGAAATCTGACACAATACCGCTGCATATTAAACTGAACATTATTTGACATAACGAGACCGTTAGTATATGTACCGATATCTATTCTCCAGTACACCCCTTTTATAATAACTCTCCTCAGTTCCCTCGTTTCCTACTGAATACGACCAAATACAAGCCTATAATAACTAGGCTAGGCAAAAGAAATCTAAATGTAGTACAAATGACGTCTCGCGTTTATCGAGACTGTGTATGGAGGGGGTGTGTGGGGAGGGGAGAAGAACTGAACCTACATAAACATTGTCAAGCAGCTTATTGTCGTTGAAAAAAACGCCAGATTTTTCTGACAACAGGTTTTTTTTCTTTTTTCATATAAAACAGGCGCTGATGAAGTATGTATATATATGTATACATAATTTAGGAATATTATGTATGCTACATCTTCTGACGTGCTGGATATAATAGCCTCAATTCTATGCCTCAATAAACCTAAGTAGACGTTCATTGAATAATATAGAGTACATTTATTGGCAAGTAATATGTACCTATATATATATTTGACATGAAAAATGTACAGTCGAGGAACTTGTCTCCTTGTTATTATAATTAAAAATATCTATTAATCGATTATGTATGCGGATAATATGTAGGTATATTGTATAAGTAGATCTTTGTATTGTCAATTGGATAAAGATATTTTGGTTACAACTATGAAACTGTTAAGATACTACTTGTTTGAAACTACTATTTCGATAAATGTATACAATTTTTGAAATAATTCTGATTAGATATTGTTTAACAATGAAAGTTGCGGATGTCCGTATTGCAAAATAGATTATTTTAAAGAGTTTTCGTTTATGATGAATAAATTTAAAGAATATTTCTTTCAATGCACAATCAAAAATAGATAGTTAGGGAGTGCCACCTTTTGGATTATTAAGAAGTATTACATTCAAATGTTAAAAAGGAGAGTTTGTTGCTATATCGCAATTTTCAAAAGCTATATTAAGTCACTCAGAATAATCACATGCGAAGTTGACGTCACATTTGGGCTTTAAAAAGCGTAGCAAGGTTTCATAAGTGATCAAGTTTTGTGCATAAATAAAAGAACTACCTTTTAACCCCATCTGAACCGGGGGGGGGGGCTGATTCAGCCCCCCCTCCGAATTTTGGCTGTCATTATTTAAAAAAATTTCAAAACAGCAAACGCTCTCGTGACT
>JAYRBW010126356.1:0-38608 GCA_036023295.1 Invenusta paracnida | reverse complement strand
TGTTAGTACTAAACATCTAGGGGGTTGATTGTTGGGACCTCGTTCCATTAGGCTGAAGCCTCTGGGCTCCCGGACTATATTCATTCATTACTAAATCTTGTACTGATTCATTAAACTTTTGTCATGTTTGATGTTAAGGTAATATAAACTGGGTACTAATAAGCTGATAAATTACACTATGAAATCATCAGTTGCAATTCTAGGTAATATGTATAGTTATCCGGTTTCATTTGACATTATAAACAGCATATTTTATCTATACTTAATATCGACCACCTGTCGTTTTTATATCCGAAAAAGAGGCCAAACATTCTTTTGATAGAAATTAAAATCCTTTTATGTTTTTAAAATGCATTTATAAGTAAATTGCTTCTTAGATAAATTAAAGAATGTTGACCTTAACTATACGACTAAGTAAAAAGAAGAGGTAGTAACTAAATCGTAACTGTACTTACCTCTTCTGAAATATAGTATTTAATTAAATAGAATGAAAATACTGTGCCTAGATATAAATTTTTAACATATATTATTACAAATAATTGTAATATGCTGCATACATACTTAACATTAAAGTTATATACAAATTATACTCAAGCTTATAATGTTGAGACATCATGCAAAACGACATATATCTACCAATCTTTCAATATGCTAAATGCGCCTATTTTATTAGTTACTAACAATATATTGAATATTATTTTTGTTTTTGTAGTTAACTAGGGCTTATGATAATATAATGTTTGTGCAATGGCGTTTAACTCATTTATAACCACCTCAAAACACATACGAAGGGAATTGATCTCATTTGAATTGTGCTCTGAAAAACAATTCAAATGTCCTCACGTAGTAAAATCCGTAAATCCTAGAAATCAAATACTACGAAGAAAAATTCTAGAAATCAAAGTAGTACTTTCTAGTCACCATGCTTATTCAGCTGAATAATATCGGCTCATAATTTTAGGGAAACTTTTCCACTGCTATTTTGACAGTTGTATTAGGTTACTACTAATTTACTTCACTACGCTTTTATTTTTATTTTGTATTCATTTTATATTAGTGTTGAAAAATATTATATTAATTTAATATCATGTTAATGTAAGCAGCAAAGTATGTAAAACATAAATCAATATATATTTGTATTTACATATGTGTACTTATATTAATACTTATAATATTCCTTGTATTCGAGAATTTTGTCCAAGTCAGCTATTTTTATTAACCATTTGAAATTACTTAACTTAAAACCATGACTAAAAAATAATTAATCGATATCCATCCATCGCTGTCTAATATCGATGATATATTGCAAAATTTTCAAAATAGAATTATTACCTTATCCAAGCATAATTACTCATTAGGTTATCTAAATCATAACAAAAATTTTCAGTAGATTCTTTCAGTAAAAGTCATTTTTGGATAGCTACATAGATAAACTAGATATGGTGAATTTCTTTTCTTTTTTACGTAATGCATAGCATATTGCACTTCAGATTATGTTTTTGATACTGATACTATTGTTAGTTTTCAATCAGTAGAATACTAGTATAATTTAAGATATAATCCGATATCTATAGAATCAAAAAGGCGTATTATTATCCACATTTTAAATAGTTAATAAGTAAATCGACTTATTTTCAGTAAATGTTAATTAATAGCTGTCAAAATTGTAATATTTTAAAAATTAAGCAAGAAATACTAGTAATATTTCTTGCATATTTATCCGAGATCACATTCACAATACCTTTATTCATACATGTATTATAAGCATTATCAATTATTACATTAAAGAATATATATGTATACATACATAGTTGTTTGCTTTTATATAATTTACATTAAAATATAAATACATCTATTACTATACCTTACACTTTGATGTAAATATGTTCGGTTTGAATTATGCTCCGTACTCCCTTTTTGAGGGTATTATCCCTTCTTTTATGTTGCTATAAAATAGCACGATCGCTGAGCGATATATTTATTACTGTTTGGCTGGTTATCAAAAAGAATGAATAATCCTCTGATCTTAGATAAATGTCTATAATAACCCATTTTACAATCCAGTCAGATTAAACGAAGTATATTCCCATTGATGTTTTGATGTGAAACTCTACATAGGCACTGCTGATAATCGCGACAAATGAAATATAGTATATTCTACCTGTAGGCCATATTATCATATTTTTATTCATAGTTATCTTTAGATTAGAATTTATATTTACCTACAATTATTAGATAAAGCATGCTCTATTAGTTAAGCTTTTCATAATGTTTCCAGCTATTTTACACTACTTATATAATTAAGAATAATGAATCCTTTTTTATCAATTCTACTAATAAATAGTTCTTTTCTAAACGTGTGTTTATTTATAGGTTTTTGTAATGAGCTAATCAATATATTATATAATTATTACATGTATAGTAACACACTTTTTGCATTTTGATTCAACCGAATTTAACCTTGGACGCTTAAAATAGTTTTGTAAACTTTAAAAGGGATTTAAAAGAGGTTTAGAGAATGTAATACTGAGAGATTTTATGTCGGTAATATAGGTATGCCATTTTATTATAAAAGTAACCTGTCGACAGAAATATTACACAAAAATGTTTATCACAACTTAGTTTTTGTCAATATGTTTGAACTTAGACTTGTATATTATAACATATTTATAACAATTTTTAATGAGGTTTTTTTTCTCATTTAATTTTTATGATATATAAGCGTTAATGAAATTTCGGATTAATTTGAATTTTAAGAATAAACAACGTTTATATATTTTTTGCACTTTTTTCTAATTAAGAATGCTTTTATTATTTTTTAAATTCATTTCAGAGTTAGTGAATGAAAGAATCTTAATGAAATCTCATTGAATAAAATAAATACACTAATTAGCAAAGTTTTAAAGAAATTTATTATGTATTCTGCTAACATTTTGATTTATTTATGCATTAAGAGATAAGAGAGTTTCGCATTTTTTGGAATTAAATTATGTATTGTTGTGAATCTTTTATGATTACATTTATCCTAAATAAAGAAATACCTAAATTCATTCCTAAAATAATTTACAAAAATTTCTAACTTAAATATAGACGACGGATTTTAAATGAAAATTGATTTTATTGCTCAATGCCTCTTAGGATTACTTCTAATTTAAAATATTCTTAAAGAAATTTAATACAAAATTTAATTGTCTGAATAAATAGTCACCGTTAGAATTTTTTATTTATCGCGGAAATTTCAATTGAAAAGTATAAATATAACATTAAGATTACACAAATAAAAATGCTTTGCATGAATAAACGAGACAAGATTACTGTCATGAAATTATTATTTTTTCATTATAACATTTGATATGCAAGCCATATTGGATATTCTGATTGTTTGTAATTTTTCTTTAAATTGACATAATTTTACCGTTAATGAATAAACTTTTATAATTATGTTTTTATTAGTTTTACCAAGTCGGTAACCTTTTTTTTATTTATAAATTTTATTAGTATTTTGCCGCTCTTTATAATGTCTTACAAAGGTATACATGTTTGTACATATCTATTATATAAAACTTGTTCGGTTTTTTTAGCGTTTACTTTTCATTGATTATTTAAATAATTTATTTAGCTAATTAATTAATGCCATTGCTTTACAGGAATCTCTCTCGGCGTTAGATAATTCATACGATATTTGAACACTCATTATACATACTCGTACATATTTTATTAGTGACTTATATGTGTTTATCTTCAAAACTATACTTCAATAGCCTAGTTCCACTCCAGACAATGTCATAAAACACATTTCAATGAAAGAAAACACATTTTCTATTTTACATATGTAGATAGAAGTTCAGATTTCGTAGTCTTTGTCACATTAATTGAGAGTTGTCGCAGTAAGTTGCACGTACGTCTTGCATACATGCTGTTTGACTTTGAGCGTCACCATGATAGATAGGTACACAATAATATTTAATAATAATATAACATTACATCTGTTTGTGATTCGTTAACTGCTGGATTTTTGTCTCATTTCCCTTTCTCTTCCCCTTCCTGGTTTTCTCGGAATGAGGAGGCGTAACTGATCGGGGTAATGAATATATTTCTTTCATTGCACCATCTACAATTGCTTGCGCGAAGTAGCCAAGTCAGAGAGCTGGAGAAATAAGCCTGCTCAACTCACTAGAAGCAGCAAGGAAGGCAGTGTTAGGATCTATCTATCTATCTACCAGCTCGTGTCGCGTAATTTACTTGCTTTTTTTTGCTCGTGGTGTAGGTGACAAATAAAGAAAAAGGAGGCACCAGATTGAAGTATTTCCCTTTAGTCTTGTTGTCCTTATAGACATGATTCTTGACTGTCTCAAGAAACCCGTGTTTAAATCCCCCATGCCGGATTAGTAGAGACTTCCCCTCGTTCACACGTCATTATTACTTTACGAGAAAGCATATTACTAACTGCGTCTAGCATTGCGCTTACATATAGCTCGGTAGCTACATACATATACGCTAAGTAACCGACCGAGAAACCTAGAAAATACTCCAATTTTCGAGTATGAATGCGCTTGTGGTAATATCGATCGGGAAGATTTAAATGTAGAGTTATTAGAGTGCGTGTAGACTGACAAGAATGCATATATGACCGAATGTGACGTGATCTTACTTTCTTCTCCTCTCTTCAGCTATGAGTTATGATCGACCGGGGGGGATTATCGGGGACTACAATAATCCGAACACGCCACTGACCATCAACACAGCCGCAACTCGGTATGACTTCCATCCGCCTGCCTCGGCGTCCGCGCTTTCCCGTCACATGGTCAGCGCTCCGCCAACCGCCGTCTACAAGTCTTGGGAACCTTCGTCCTCACACTCACAGTCACAAGCCCCCATTGCCTCATTGATGACCTCCTCAGCATCTTCGGGTGGTGGAGGTTGTGAATCGCCACTGGCGCCCTCGCCACCCCTTCTATCCACGGTATCCGCGGCGACTGCCGCTCCCTCAACCGCTGCAGGCGGCGGACCGCGGATGAGTAGTGGTTTAGCGGGCTTTGGAGGCCTAGGTGGTATTGCGGGCATAGCGGCCGCGGCGGCACAACAGCAGGGCAAACCACTTAATCTGGCCACTTTGACGTTGGCAGCACAGACTCAGGCTAACAGAAAACGGGCGCCGGTCCGGTCTCAGTCGGCTAATCCGCGGCCACCACGCGCACTATTCTGTCTCACACTGCGGAACCCTATCAGAAAGCTGTGCATCAGTATCGTTGAGTGGAAGTATCCTTTTTTTTCTGTGGATTATTATGTGGATTTTAAATTTATTTCATTGTGCTTCAATATCGGTAAGTAATAATTTTTTTTCTACCTGCAGTAATTTTATAAAGGAGCTAGATATTGATTTTCCATAATTTTTTATTTTACGGCTTTCAGAAATCAATATTATTGATTACTCAAACCAATATGATACAAATCGCAAAAAGTTTACAAAGTGACTGCCCTCACTATTAATACATATATTCCGACTCTAGATTGTCATTTGGTGGAATATATTTAAATTTAATAATTATGACTGAAAAAACTAATTTATTACTAGACGATCAAAAACTAATTAATTTGAGAATTCACACTTGAAAAGTATTTTTATTCTTGAAGCTTCTTCGATGAGGAAGTCAATAAATGAAGTTTGCACAGTTCATTTCATACACTATTGTTATACCATTTCAAATACTACCGCCTTCTTACAGCACTACTCTTACTATATAATTATATGTAAACTATTTATTTGAGAATTTAGCTGCTTCAATTTTACTCTTCTTTGCATCTTTGAATTTTATCAGAGGCGGTTCATTCTTTTAAAGTATCCACACGGCATTAATTAAAAAAACAAAGGAAAATTACGACATTATTAATAAGTAATGAAGCAAATCCTGGTATCTCGTATCACTTGAATTATCACCTGAAATTTGATTTATTCTGATCAATATTGTATCGGAGAAAGAATTTAAAAAGCTCTTTCTTTAGTTTTTATTTTATATCTGCGACGTATCGTATAATTAATTTACATTAATTACATCTAGAAGTGGTACATTGTAATCTCATCAAGTAAAGATGGTGTTAATCTGTCCACCTATACGCAATAATGTATTATTTAGGTGTATTTTTGTATGTAATTTTAATAATATAACCTATATCTTTTCTCTATTAATCATTTAGTTCAAAGCCGAGTGTTTAATTCTATATAAAATTATCTGGCTTTGTAGTTGACGACATTAATTTTTTTTAAATATAAAGTAACACTTATGATTTTATAGATTCATTTTGTTTGGATGAATTGATAAATTAATATCCAAAGAAAAAAATGTGTTCTTGTTTTTAATATGATAATAATAAGGTATAATATGTATAATGGATGATACACTTTTAATTCAATTTACTACTCATCATGATGTGTTACACTAACTTTGTATGTATCAGTCATAAGCTATAAGCTACATTTAAATGTATGTACGTATATTAGTAAGCATATTTTAAATATTCAGAATTCATTTGAAAAGTTATGAAAGCTTGACTGGAATCCGCTGTAACTCTTTTGGCGAAACTTATATGTATAATTCTTTTTCCTTTTAAAAAACCAAAAACTCATGGCCAATTAAATGTCAAGCAGTATTCCAATTTAGGTAAACTTAGTTATACTCCTATATCGTTATTTATGATTTGACATACATTTTAAAAATATATGAAAAATAAACTGTAAACTGTAGATATTATTAAAACAATTAAAGGACTACTAAAACAGTTGTTTCCCTATTTTGAAGTTACTTGACTTTGCCCACTTGAATTCTCATGATTCTTCCAATTATGATTATCTTGTCTTTTTTCTGTGGGCCAAGATGTCCCAATTTTTAAGTTTCTTCTCGCTTCTATAATATTACTTACAGAGCCTCTATATCATAAGTTAGAAATTAGTATAATGTGCACTTATTTACCATGATGAGATCCAACATTAACCAGTGAAGAAATATACCAACACACATTAAAAACTACAATTACGTCGCAGTCGCTGGATTTCCCTCCATTTTCAAGTTTATAATCTTATATTTACACAGCTGAGTGACGAAGCAAAGCATAGCGCTTTTTTCCATGCTATTAGTTTCCAAGTTAGAATAGCCTTTTCACTCAGATTTTAGGAAGAATGGTGTACCTTCGAAATTAGTGCGCGCAGAGTTGCAGGATCCTATTTTGTGTGTATTGGTGGGTTGTTTCGTTATAAAAAGGTATAGAAAAGTAGAGTACAGACGAGTGTAGGTACAGAAAAATGCAATAGAGCATCTTATTTGATGGAGCGTCCTGAACTTATTAGAATGGACAGTAAGTCGTTCTATACGGAGTCTTCTTGTATATCTAGCTTTACTATTCTACATAATATATATCTATTATTGAATTTAGGTTGTCCGACTGTCAGAATTATTGTACATATATGTACGGAGAATTAGATCCAGACTTGGCCGATGTATACCTACCTATAATTACTATATATGTATACTTAGTGTAGAGATATCTATTATCGATTTTAGGCTACTTTCTCAATTGCAAATTTTTAAATAAGTTTACAAAGCAACAAACCAAGTTTTAAAACGAAGATTAGGATATCATTAACTATATGTATATATATATATATATATTAATTGTTTTATATTTAATTTCGTTTACATTTTAAAACTATTTTGCATATTTAATATTTATCTATTTTATTTCTATAAAGAGCTTTATTAAAAATGTATTCTGTGATGAGGTTCATATAGTTATCTTGTTTAGTAGATGGCTAAATATTTGACTTCCGGCTGTTTAATAAATATTTGTTATTTATGTATTTCTTTTACATAAATATATCAAATCAGGGTGTCTACAAAGCCTGGATATTGCCTGATGTGAAAAATCTTGCCTGGATATCTCCTGATTTGAATGTATATATATATATATATAGTTTTTAAAATTTTGCTCACAATATTTGCGCTTAGAGGAAATAATTTTACAGTATTGCTAAGCACAATCATTATGATTGCAGGGAGATATGCGATCCGAGGCCATTAAAAATTAAATTTAATCCAGTATTTACTAAATTGACTTTTATTTTGTATAAAAATAAATGTGAATTTTCGAAAAGATTTCCTTCTGGATTTACAAAGGCTCAATAATGTAGAAACCCTGCAATTGTATTTATTGTTTGAAAAATATCTTCTTTAAAGTTTATTAAAAATTTAAAATAATTTTATGATTCAACATAACATTACTGAAAATTTTAACAAGTGTTGTTTTTGCTACTTATATTGATTAGTATAGAAAAAGACAAAGCAATAAAAATTAATTAATATTTTATAAATTAATAAGCTAATGGCTATTTGTTAAACTTTGAAGACTTTTTAACTCTACATATAATATTGTGAAGGATATATGAAGTATTTTAACAAATTTTTGATAACTTTATCTGTTAATATCATCCATCTATGTTATGCTACTATACAATTTAAACTTAACGTAGTTTTGTCTTTCATAATTCGTTTCATAGTACTCTATGATCCATTTTGATTATAAAATGACATGCTTTTTTAAATTCTGTTTATATTATGCATTCTATTTATAAAAAAATATAAATGGTTTGTTTATCTATTTATCTATCTATATTTTTATATGTCGCATAATGTGATATAAATGATCAAACTAAAACCATCGTTATAAGAATAGAAATAATTATCACTTGAAGTTAAATAAATCATTCATTATTTTGACTTTTAAATAAGGTGTATTCATACAAAATCGATTATGTTTTGAACATATTTTTGGTTATTATTTCTTTCATTTCGTATTAATGTGGAATTTTCGTTTAAGTTTAAAGGAATTAATCTATAATCTACTCTCTCCATATTTTGTTCAAATTGTTGTATTATTTCCGCGTATAGATCAAGGCTTATACGCACAACAGCGTGAAGTTCATGACTACATTATGTATGACAACTATAAAACCACTCTCTTCATAACCTAATTCATCATCTCCCTTTTAGTTTAGTAGGTATACTGATTTAGTTGATGTACGAAGGGTGTTTGTTGAATATTGGGTTTACACGTATTTATTTTTCATAAATATTAGTATTAAAGGGGGAGTTAAATTTCGCTCATTTCTCTTCTATTTCTGAATGTGATTAAATAATCCGATCATCGAAGAGCTTGTTGGTGTATAATAGACTAGTTTATTTAGATGAACCGACGACTTGTTTTTATAATTTTGGTTGTTGTTCTCTTTTAATGTCTATGTTGCCAATATTAGGACATTCGTTATTGTAATGAAGTCTTTTTTGTTTTTTCATTGTATAACATCTTTCGTGCACTTGTTTGAAAGGTTTTCTTATAGGCAGACACCAGTTTGTTTTGTTAATGTCGATAGAAATTTGACAGTTTCATTTACTAATAATTACTTTGTAGACTTTTAAGAAGCGCGGCACAAGGTATGGAAATATGGAGATATATTTCAGCTTCAAGGAAATGTACTCTTCTCAGTTTTGGTGCTACTCACAAAAAGGAAGAACATGTTGAACTTGTATTCGAGTCCCTATTTTATATTATATAGAATTCCCTATATTATATTGGAAATGAATCGATTTTTTATTTGAATCCAATTCCTTATATGTAATATATAAGCTGTCTTTAATGCATTGCAACCATGCTATAAAAATATGGAAATACATTCTTATTATATGCGACGTTCGTTATCCTTTTCTTTTTGAGTCAATCGATTTTAGTGAATGCCTTTTATACATGTGTGGTGACAGTTACAATCTACTTTATTACAAAAAAAACAGGAATAAAGTTAATTACCACATTATTCCAACATTCTATTGTCAGTTTACGTTTAAGGCTAAATTTCTTACGATACTAAAATAAACTTGTAAATCCCGAAACCAACTACAACAAAAAAGTTAATTTTAATATTGATTCGTGGTAAGGTGTAAAAAATAGAAAGTTGAAAAGATATTGTATAACAATTACGTATAGCTATTATTGTATTACGTATTCTCATTATACATATTATAGACATACACCTTTAAAGTCTTGCGTAAATACGTAAATTTGTATAGATACAATCTAGTATAGAAAGGTGAGGGGAGTTGAAATTGATACCTCTACTATGCCGCTTTGTCTTTCCTAGTACGTATGCACCTGCGTACAAATCCTTCTGCCCTCATTATCCCCATTAACTGAGCAACACAAAAGAGATGATCTGGGCGAGATGCGTTTGTAATCCAGACCGATTCTTTGATTTTACTACGAGGGACCGAAAGGATGGCAAAGACAACAGAGGAAGCAATCAAATTAGGTGTAGCTAAGGCGGAGGAGGAACCTTAAGGGAAGAAGAGAGGAGAGAAGTCAATGCAGGACACCTTACAGTTAGAGCTCTCTCCTCTCTTCTAACCCCGGATGATTGTCTTCCTCTGTAATCAATTCCCGTACAAAACTAAAGTGAAGCAAGGTAACATCTTCCTCATCGCATCAATTCATGTCATGTTGCCTCCACGTGTCTCGACTGCAGTATATATCTTCCTCCACCGCTGCCGTCGCCGCCGCAAAGGTAGTACATAGTCCCTTTGAGATGATCGGGCGCGCTCCTCCTTTGGTTCACCTTCCTTCTATGCCTATCTGTTCCTAGCTTTTAAGCCTATAAACAAGGAAGAGACAAACTAACTGTTGCAGTATGGGTCGGGGAAAAGTCTCAGTAAGTTGTGTGTATGCCCTTACTATGGATATATTTACGGCTATACACGTTCCCTTGTCTCTGTAAATCCTCCGACGGATGACACGACAATGATATTCAAGAGGAGAAAGAAGGTGAAGAAAAAAGCTTCATTGGTTCAGTTATAGAACTTAATTACAAGAAGTTAGGGAACGATTATTTGGCTGCAAGCGAGGTTCCTCTTCTTGCAATTCATAAGTATGGGTCTTGCTCTTTTTCAATATCTCTTCATGATGATGCCGCAGTTGTACGATCTATTATATATGCACATCAACTTGTGCTGTACTTCAGTATAATAGAGACCTTTACTTGTATACGAAAACAATAGTACAGAACCCACTTTAACATGTAGTTTTAACAAAATCATATATAAAGAAATAGAATAGGTTTTGTATGTATAACAGGTGTTGCGATTGTCACTTAATCTCTGTTGTATATAGGGTTAGAATAATATACTAAAATAGCAAACTGTCAATTGCATACAGTAGTGTGTTATTTAGACTGCATAATAAAACTTTGACCATCTTAACTAAGAATATTTTATACTCCTAAATGGACTATTTAAATTTTAATGTTTGAAATTGTCAGCTATTCACAGTCGACATGGGTGATTCAAATGATAACTTATTGATTTTATAGTTAATAATATATTTATCTATAAAGATATTTAAACGTGGCAACCATAGTGGTGGCAACTCTATGGTGGCAACGAAATTATTAATATGTGTTCATTTCATTGATTAAAAAGTCATTAAATAAATAAGTAAGATAATTCAAGTGTATATAGATTTCCTTAATTCATATCTAAACCTGCTGCAGTAGGTTGTTAGCTCATCCGAGCAACCTACGTACAGTAAGGTATATTGGAAAACTACAAGAACGGTCATGTTTTAAACCCCTACCACTTAAAAACTAATTTATATTATCGAATCATTTAACTTTTATTGTGTAGCGCCGCCAAAAATTAATCAGCTTGCCAATTTTAATTTTCATAATTCGAGATATTTAGGTGCAAAAAACGACTTTTTTCGTAATTCTTCTTATTCTTAAGACCCAATAACACCCCCTAAACTTTAAGCGATTTTTATGACATTTTGAACATGTATTGTTAATGTCCCAGGGATGAAAATAATTTTTTACCTAGAAACCGTTGCTAGGTGCATAGATTTTGCATAGCAACTACTGTTTAGACCCAATAACACCCCTAAACTTGAAGCGAGTTTTATGACATTTTGAACATTAATTTGCAAACGTTATACGTGTCAAACAAATACTACTAAAATGAGCCATTTTTAATTTTAGTCAAATTTACACATTAAATTCAAGGAAAAAATATGTATTCTATTTTTTGATTATTTATAATTACATCTGTGAAATTTGAGTCTTCCCTTGTGTGGAAAAATTGAATTGGTCATCATAATCTGTTTATACCAACATTTAAGATATTTAAATGAAGCCAAACCTACATCTCGTAATAGGGGAGGAGGTAATAATACCCGATGCGTTATTTTTTGATACTATAAAATTAACATTTTAATATTAGTTTAACAAATGAGATATTTACAATTCTATAACGGTAAATTTTTATAATTGTTAAAATAATATTTTCCACTTAAATATATAGCAATATTAATCATTGTTAAAAGCTTTAATTTTACAACTCACAATTATTATAAATACAATTTTTGTGACATACATACTTAAAAAATATTTTCCGAGTTGAAGAAAGATTTTCGATTACTTTAAAGGGAGTTATTTATTTTTATTTTGGGACTTGCGATAGATATATATATATATGATACTATTCGTCATCTATTTTGTTGAATTTCTTCGCAGACTCCATAATTCACATTTTATGCATAATTTAGATTTTATGTCCAATTGTATTTGAAAAGTAAGAAATTTCTATGTTAATTTCTGTTTGATTAATTATTAAATGTCGTGTTTTCGAAAATAGCAGATCACTTTTACAGTATTTGTGTGCATGCGTGTACACATAAAATATAAGTTTGTGGATATTTTTAACCACAGAAGAAATTTACTGTAATTGATTTTAGAAACAAAAATCTGTATAATAATTAAGTTATCATTCTTTTTTCTTTCTTTTTCTAAATAAATAGAGCTTATATTTCTGCATTTATGTATTCGAAAAAGTATACAGGTAGCTGTTAAAATAATTTACTCTAAAATGTAGTTTGGAATGGACAGTGTTTGTTTTAAATTAATTTCTGAATAATTTTTATTTTAGAATCTTATTATAAGGTATAAGATATAGGATAATAACATTCTGTTCTACTGACTATGTATACCATTTTGTACTATAAATTTCTTAGAAAAATGCTTTAGCAAAATCAATCGTTTTATATTTATAGCGCTAAATGTTACATCTATATTTTATAAAAAAAATAAAAAATTTCACTATAATTTACACAATTATAGATTTTTGTGCACGATTTTAATTAAAAATAAATATTACTACTTTTTAAAACGTCCAATTAAGCAAAAGTATTTATTTTTATTTTTGGCCTTAATTTTCACACAAATATATGCAAATACAACTTTTCTTAGTGTGTTAAATTTCTTCGAAACAATCAATATATTGATTTATTTATATTTGGAATGAGATTTTTATTAAAAAACTGTAACAGTATCTTTCGAACATTATATCTTACAGTTCATCGCCAATTTCAGTTTTTATTGAGTCTACATCGTCATTTTATGATATAATACCATATATAAAAATATTATTCTGCGTTCTTCTGTGAAAATTGTTAAGCCTATATTTTAAAGCTATACGTGAATTTAAACTACGATTTAATTTTAAATTAGTTTAAAAGATAGTCTTGCAAATGTATTGTCGATATCATGAAAACAGAAATAAATATCTATTAAATGTTTGTTTAAACAGTTTTGAATTAATGTCTCTAAGTCGTTTGAGAACTTTTCCCAGTGTAGTTAAATTTTGTGAAATGATGAAATTAAAAAAGTTTTTTCCATTAATTAATTTGTAATCTATAATGTAGTTTAAATATATATACTATATATAAAATACTATGAATTTTTTAGTAATATAATGTTAAAAATTATTCAAATATTAATTTGGCAGTATTACGAAGCTTTTAAATTAATGTTTAACTTTAATTTGTTCATTAAAAGTAGGATTTTTTCGATGACATTTTGTAGTTAAGAATATGAATATGAATAGACAATTAGCATGTCCAATTTTAATCAAAGAGATATTATCATTATATTATGTTACATGTATCGTTATAGTTATTAGGTATAAATTCTGATCATTATTATTTCTGGACATTTCTATATATTAATTATATATATATTTTAAATATTTATTATGCCTTATTGCCTGTTGATTTTAGAATACATTTTTAAATTCACATTCTACATGTTACAAAGCTTTCTTGATCAATAAATAACTTCATAAAAACATCTTTATACATAACTGCTTATTATTTATTGCCTTTATAATTGTTTTAAAGTTGTGTTTCGATTTTGAGTTTATAAGCGTTATAAGACGTCAATTTTCTTTCGTATTTTTAAAATCATTTTAAACTTATACTATTTTAAATTTTGTAATTTTGAGAGAATCAGTTTTATGCGCAATATTTTTGAATACTACTATAAACTATTTATGTATAAACTAAATGGTCATAATTTCTACTATTCAAACTTTTGTCAGAATCATCGTATTTTTATTGGCGTATTATAATTATCATGTAATTAACCCTAAACCCCGCATGTAGGTATCAGGTATACAATATAAATATGATGGAAATAAGTTTGGGACATTTGGCTTACATAAGTTTAGTTTAAATCCTCATTTGACGTGAGTATAACTTGTTAAATTAATCTATTTGAAACAGGTTCTTTCTTGCCAAATATGTTTCAACTTTAGAAAGTTTGAGTTTGGTTAACTATTTATATTCTAAATATATACTTATACACATAATTAAGTGATATATATGATTACACGAGACACTTTTTAATATATTGCTTATTTATCAGTTACCTATATAGATTTTACATATTGGGTGAAACCGTTCGTTAGATTTTGGATAAAGAAGTAGTTATATATATACATATTATTGAATTATGTAAGTAGAATTAACGAAACATAAAGAATCTGAATTAAATCGTTTTTATTTCTATTCAAATTCTTAAAGCATTTAATCGATATGCATGTTTCATATATATATCTTAAAAATACAAATTTTTCTATGTTTTTGAAATATTTATTTTCATTACTAAAAACAATTATATTTTATTACTTTTCACTATAGTTAAATATACATTTTGAGATATATATATTATAATGTACAATATTAAACTATTATACACTAAGGTGTATATTTAAAAAGGAAAACCAAGAAATATACAATATATGTTTGGACTCTATTCAAATTTATCAAAAACATTTTTGCGTTATTAAACTCAACTTTATGTCTGAGCTATATACATGTATAATACAGAATAAGCATTTATTATTATTGTTGTGTGTATTTTTATAATTATAAAGTAAATGCTCAAATATTTAATAACAAATAGATCAATTAATACATTACAGTTTTGTTTAAAAGAATATGTTTTAGTTTATAGATTACCTCATTTCTTGAAAATATACTTATATGCATACATGCACTTGTGTGAATAGTTCCTTAACCTGGTGCTACACTGCGATCTCAGACCCTTCGAATATCTCATTTTACTTACGATCTTCGCCAACTGTTTTGCCCTTGCCGCAAACACCCCTTATCCCGAAGGTGACTCCAACAACATCAACAACGCTTTGGTGAGTTTGCCACTTATTTTTACAGTGCTCTATTTTAAAATTCCCCTCTAATTTATTGTATCTATTTGAGGAGTGTAAGATGACTACACGTTTGTTCAGTCAAGTCCGCTCTATATATTGGTGCACCGGTTGATTAGAGCCCTTAGCTTATTAGGGGCTGTTTAAGTTTCACCGAATCCAAAATGTATCCATGTTTTTTTATCGGTTATTTGGGGTAATATCCATAATTTACAAAGGTTTAGCGCTGAGGAAGCCTACCCATATCGATTTTTTACGTTTGCATATATCCTCGGGAACATTTCTCCTATAATTTTTCTTTTGCCTAAATGTTGCCTATTGTTTTATTAAAATTAAAATAGAAAGTTCAAAAAGCATAATACAAGTTATATGTAAAAAGCATATGTATACATACAAATTATATAAAAGTTCAAAAAGCATAATAAGATTGAGTATTTGGGTTTAAAGTTTAGAATACTACCCTCAGACCCCGCAAAGAGGTGCTCATTGATTTCGTTCGGTTGCAGAAATTGATTGAGCCATACTAGGCGTTGCATTACCCTTGCGTTGCGAAGTCTTTGTCGTGGTGGGGCCCTCCGGCTTGTAGAAGACGGATTGCATTTTTATAACTGTGTTGTTCATGTTTTAGAATTTCAATAGAAGTATACATGTTTGGATGAGGAAGACTCAGTTCTCGAGTGAGTCAGGAATGCCATGATTCGAGCGCATTGTTGATACGGGCACCGCCGATGTTGTCATTTTGGTTCCATAATCAACCGATTTGATCAATCCATGTTGTTGTCATATAATCAGTGAACAGGCGGCCTTCGTGGTCGTCATCTGCTAACTCGTTGACGGCCTCAATCCAGGCATCATTGAATACAATGAAATAGGCATCCACGGGTTTGAGCATCCGGGAAAGTAATGAAAACTACTGATTGCTTGTTCGAAATCAATATAGAAATGACGGCGGGTTGAAAAACATTTCCAAAGCGATGGCAGGCTTGCTGTATCAGACGAAACATGCTCGTATAATCTGCTTCACTCTACTAGATAAAAGAGCGACACATATGGGAATCATTTTACCCATAACGGAAACATGGATAGTGTAGATTTGAGTAATCATTTCTGATGACATTTTAAATGTACCATCCATGTAGATGATATTGGCCGTGCAGAGATAGCGTATGTTTTGTGATGTTCCGAAGATAAGTAAACGATCATGCGCACCATCATTAGCTATAACAAACTGACACCAATCTAATGTAAGACACCATTTACCCTGTATATGACCGATTTCTGCTCTGTTATGAGGAATCTGTGGTAGATGAGCTCCTCTTGCTTTGTACAAAGCAGTCTTGTGTTTGTCAAAACATGGTAGATAGTCTCGTGTACCCTCATTGTCCAGATTGATGTCTTGAAACGCTTATTTGAAAACACGTTTCATAGAAATAAATAGATGGTTTTTTACTTCTTCTTTAGCATGGGTTAAACTTAAAGGCTTCTAGCAACTGTATTTTTGCATCGTCTGGTGGATGTACGTGGTTGCCCAGTCTGCTGACCAGACTGTCATCCACTCTATTTGTCTCAACCATGACATGACAATCCCGAAAATTACACTTCCAGTTTAGCCTCTCTTGTGTGTAGTTAATAGAATGAAGATATCCCTCCAACTGTAAGAGTCGTCCACCTCGTTCCGACGTAATAAAATTCATGATTATGATTGCAACTACAGTTGTGAAGGCTTTATGTATATAAAGGTCAAACAGTACGTACGCCATATAATCAGATAGGTACCTTAATGAAGTTCATATCAAGTTTTGTATAAAATATTAATATACTAATATTCATTGATGATGTAATATATTTAATTGAAATCACCAGTTCGATCGATTCGATTTGCCATAAGGTTAAACAGGAAAGCTGGGTATCATGATTGACTGATGACGTAACACTCTTTACAGAGAATAAAATTAAGGCCAAACTGTACGAACCCGAGGGTATATACCATAACTATAATCTTCGACGTTTAAGCAAGTTTGTTATTTGTTACTGTATTGTTGGTGACTGCTGATGCGCGGATCACAATACATTTCTTTTGCTTATTTTCATAATATGTCAGGCTCATTTGGATTTCTTTATTATATTCTTTTTATGGAAATGGACTGTTACATAATTGATGTACTCCACATTAAGAAGTTCGCAGAATTTAAAAAGAAACAGACATCTATCGATAGTTTAAGTAAAACTGTATTTTAATGAAAATATTGATATGTGTAGAAAATCATTGACTATTATAATTCTAGTGTTCATTTCTGACACATTATTGTTTTTTTTCGTGTTTTATTAACATTGTAAGTAAACGAGGAAAAATAAAATAAAAGTTCATTTGAGTTTTTGTTTATTCAGTTATCGGCTAATTAGGGCGCTCGCATTGGAGAAAATCACTTTATATTTGTACCCTAATAAAGCGAACTTGACTGTAATTTGCGGATTTGCTATGTAAAAAACAATCGATATTGTATAGCAGTAGTATTCATTATATATTATTAATATGTAAATATTTTTATCAGCTAAAACATTGATTCTATATGTATGTAGAGAATGTGCCAAGTATAAATCCAGCTAACCCTCTTATATTGATACTCCCAGGGCTTTAATAATGTTTTCTAGCCAAAAACTTTCATCCCAGAAGGTATTATGTGTAGTAATAATAGGAATTTCTTGGACGATATCATTTTCGGTGCCTCCGAAATACCTTCTGTCTATGACGTTTTTTACTTGTGTTATATATAAGTAGGTATGTCAAATATGTGTTTAGTCATGCGTCTCTAATCCTTTAATTCCATTCTGGGGTAGTTTTTCTATATATATAAAACCAAGAAAGGGGTACCCCATTTCATTCCTCTCCAGTTATGCTTCCTAAAACCCTTTATTATAGTTACTGTTCACTTTCACTATATACTAAAGTTTGTCTACATAGTTGTATCTTTCAGGTATGTATGTGATATTGTCATATATAATACTATATTATATATATATATGAGTGTATGTGTATGTATTGCACCTTTAGGGGTGTTACTTTTTAATTGCAGTCTATACCGTATTATTACAGATAATTAACATTCATGTCACAACGTCAAATTTAATTTAAATCGACACAGATATAATACTTGATTGTATTAATTTATTCTAACATTTAAAGTGGCATCTTAATTTTATCGATAAAATAAATAAATGCGTAATATTCAGCAATATATGTATAAGTATAATGTGTATTTTCTTTTTAAATTAGATATCTGGGTTTGTTTATTCTACTAATTTATCGATTTAATAATTAACAATTTACCTTAAAAATGAGTTATTCGTGTTATATTCAAGAAAACAAAATGTCCTACTTTGAATTACTTAATTTCGTTCCAGGTCTCAAAAGCACGATAGAAAAACTTTAAAAACGTTACAGAGTTTTTATTTGATATTTCGCGACTCGAAATTTCAAAGCAAATATTATATCGATTCTTACTTTAAGTATGTATGTGTATTATGTAAGGGCTGGTCTATAACTGTGCGACTCCGTAAAGATATTATATGGGCAAGTAACAGCAGTCCGCTGCGCTCTCTCTATAGAAGTGATTTCCCGCATATATATACGCATAGACTTAATAATAGACTTATAGCTGTTGAGAAAGCATGTGTTTGTTGCGTTGACAAATTCCCCCTTCTCTCCTCTTAAAAATTCACATTTGATAGAGGCTTTTGAGAATTAATGAAGTGCAATTATCGTTGAAGTGTATGGAAAAGAGTTCCGAGTCTTAAAGAAAGAAGAGGACAGGAAAATAGTACGAATACGCTCAATTTTCTTGTTGATTGTCTTAGTTTACTATTCTAAGAATAATCCACTCCATTCGTGTGTGAATTTATGTTACACCTGTTTTGTAAAATTATTCTAGTAAGGTGTTTTTATATGTTCTTTTAGTGAAAAGAAAAGAAACTAAATTATAGTAGGTAGTTGAAATAGATAAAATCTGGGCTGGGTGCTCGTATAACTGAATATAGATATATTTTTCAAAAAATCAGGGAATCTGAATTTTGATCTTCCAATCCGGCTACTTTGTGATTTCAATCCAGGAAAATCCTCTTTCCACCCTTATTAATCAACCTGATAATAACAGTACCCTATGTAATGCACTCTAGTGGTCTAATTTGATAAAGAATTACAGTGCGTGATGATATGTGGTTACGGTTCGTGTGTGCTACTGCTTTTTAAAAGTTGAATACATAATTTTTTCTTGCGTGCTTTCTCTTTCCCTTTGATTTTGTCTATGTGTAGTTAAATAGCCTATAGGCAGTATTAATCATATTTTATAACGCCCCACCTTTTCATCATTCAGTTAAATTTAAGGGAGAGTTGACTTTTTTTAATAAAAAACCACACATCTGCAAGTACCCTGTATTGCCTGTAACACTAGTTTGTCTACCAAACACCGCTGTATTTGTTGGTATGTGTGTTTATTGAAAGAAAAAAAAGTATAAAGATTAATATACAATATAATCTACTGAGCGCAGACAAATTTATACCGGTATAAAGTATGGAATACACGGACTCGTGTGTGTTTTCGTTCCTTGAACACAAATAAGCCACTTAACTATTCACCTTATCTCGGTTTAGGGCACCCCACCTCATCGCCCATTTATAAAGCAACTTCGGACGCGACATTGCATCGCCTTAAAGCTAAATCGACAGGCCATTAATTCTCTCCTCTCTCTCTCCATCTCTTTCACTTACTCGCCCTCGACGAAACTGTACCTAGGTACATACAGTTGTATGTATATATTATAAATTGAGTAGGGTGGGGCTATACATCAGTGAAAACGATATAATAGAGGTAAAAGGCTTTCCCTCTCCCCCCTCTCTTCTCTCGCTTTGAAAATTGTTCATAAAGCTCTTCTATAGTATTTATTTATGTATAGGTATACTATAATTTATAAGGTATACATTTACATATTATATATCTTCTATTTTAGAAGCAACCACTCCCATAGGTAGGTTATGCTTTAATTTACTGGCAATTTTGATCTCAATAATATTATATGTATAAATTCAAAACTAACTGAAATTTTAAAATTGACACTGCGAGTTATTATTATATAAGCATTATGGGATAACATTTATCGATAATTTCAATACATTGCCTGTTTTGTTTTTGTAGTTTTTTAAAGAATTTTATGAAATCATATATATTAAGGTTTGGAAAGAACAGTTTACAATTTAGATCCAGTTTTCCAACAATAGGACAGCTTGGATGTTCGAAGGTGCTTGAAAAAGTCAGATAATAGTCATAAAAAATTGAAGCTAGAAGAAATTTATATTTAATTTAAAATACACAAATGCATAAATATATAAATACGCCTTTGGTCAGATGATCAGATGTAATATCCAAACCTTAAACTTTTTTGTTATGAGTGTAAAAACAAGCAAATTTTCCCTAAAAATACATTTATATATTGGGGAACTTTTTATGGATATATACTACTTGTTCACGCACAATCGATTGAGTTGGAGTTATTTCTGTGAGTTCTGCTGAAAATCTTACGACATATGTGGTAGTTTTATAACTGATGACGCATAAATGTGGCACAAAATCATATTTGTAATCTTTAAAATTTTGTGCGCATTAAAGTTGATATACATACATGAATTTGTTGTACATTTATTTAATTAGGCTTATGAAGATAACATTTGAAGTAATATTAGATTTGTCTCACTATTTTTCAATTTTATAAAAAAAAAGTAATTGCTTAGTGATTCTATTTTAAAGTGTATAGTTTGTACATGCATTTCTATATGTAAACTATATTTTTATTTTGAGTCCATTTCAAACAACCAATAGTTTAAATGTCGCAGTTAATCACGAGGCGGCTTTCAACCTGTCTCAATAATGAAATTATTGAAAGAATTTTTTACCAGTTTTTCAATATATATTTTTAATTAACCATTTTAAAAACATCTATAAGTGCGTTATTTTTTGGACATGCCGGTCACCGTCTGAACAGATAAGGTTTTAATCGAAATACATGCTATCATATAACCAAATCTCATCTCAGACTCTATACCCACCATCCCTTCAAATATGTTTTGTACGAGATTACAATAATTATGTAAGCATATGTTGAGGAATCAATCAGCTTGCCACAGTAGCTTCTGTTTCTATCGAGTCTTGAAGACTAAGTAGAACCTAATAGGGCTCAAATCAGAATCATTCCTCCCTTGTTCTACTATAGTATAGCTCGATCTTTCTCCCTAGCAGTCTTATCGTTCGAACAGCTTTCAGTCATGACATGTGGGAGATTACCGGTATGGTAAATATTTGACTAGAATAACGTCAATCATATCTACATATTATCTACACATTCCAGCCATTCAATGTGACTTTCAATATGCGATTTTTTCTCTTTTTTCTTCTGTATTTAATTTGACTAAATACATGCAAAACAGTCGTGGGTGATATCCTATCATAAAAAATGAAACTAAAATTAATTTTTTAAATTCTTGAATTATAATAATATAATGCATACTTACTATCAGAAAAATATTTATTGAATGAAATATAAAAAAGAAACGTAAGCAATGATTGTTTAACGCTTACTTGTGGATTTCCTACAATATTATTACATTTAAAAACGAAATATATACTTTCGATTCATTTTTGATCAATACCTGCATTATACTTGCTTATATAGCTTATGCAATGTGCTAAATTAATATCAAATTTGTCAACTGTTTTCCATAATTTAGTAATATGCAGGATGCATTTTAAATGATCAAAAATTAAACATAATACTCATGTTAGTTTGTATACATTTAGTCATGTACAAAAATAATGTACATTACATAATGTGAGTGAATCACATGCATTAAATTTTCTTTTTAATTAATGATTCAAAATTTTCTTTTGACTCATTAAACGGGAATGTTTGTCTTCGGATATTATTTTACTGTCAAATACAATATCTTATTGTGTGGTTACACTTATATATTTATTTCTAATATTCCTGATAAAAGACAATCAGACTGTTTCAGCCTGTAAACTTTTAAATCGATCCCAGATTTAGGCGCTGTGTTCAACCCGACCTCACATATATAATAGTAAATCTCAAGTACAGAGGCAGGCATTAATCACTTTGCAGCCTGGAATCTCCTTCTCAAATGTGCATTACATATCCTATGTCAACTGTAGACCGTCTACACCGCAGCCTTTGCACTGTGTACAACAGAGCAGACAATATATATATATATATATATATATATATACATACTCTCTCCCCTATATTGATTCCTTACGTGTCACTACTCATTTCTGACATGCATGTTTCCTCTTCTTGAAGATTGAAGACGGGTACAAATTCAACTTTTTATACGCAACCCTCCGGCTTCGTATTCCATTCATTCCCTGGAATATGCATGTCACCATAACCGCAATCATAATCAACCTGGAAGATCGTACTATACCTACATATGTACATACACTTTGCTATCTGTAAACTATAACCCCACAATGCCAACTAAAAGAGTACAGCAGACTTCAGAATAATAATAATATGTATATTTCTGTCAAAGACCTTGGGAGAGAGTACATATTATGACTACACTGTTGACGAACTTTATCCTGTATTTCTGTCTCCTCTTATTTTTTAGGTATTAGTCAGCCCTCCAGGCATTTTAAATTAATCCATCTTTATTTGGAAAAAGATGCAAAAAGTATTTTAACTCCCTTCAAATGCACCAAGACCTCTTTTCAAACTACCGTATAAGTATAATGGCATATGTACATGTGATTTTATATTTTAATTATTTTTTCGTCTATTGTACTACCTTCCAGCGATACTTAAGATAGGTGTCGCCGTTCTCCGAACTTCTGTATGTATTTCTTTGTTAATTCTATAAACGAGGTTGCTTCATTAAGTTAGGGAAAACTGATGAAGACTGAAGGCCAACGAAATTTAATTCAATACAAAATATCGATAAACTATACAGAAGTATATCTTAGATATTAACAAAAAAATTATCTCAATGCGCCAATGTTGATTTGTTTAAAAATTCAAATTTAGAAATTCTATGTATATTATAATGAGGAAAAATAATATTTAAAAGTTTCAATTTTATTTAATTTGATGAATTTGACGACCGACTACTCGCATGTATACGAGAAATATATCATTTTAACGACATATTTGATCTAAAGCTACCACCTGAATGCTTAATAAACTTACTACAAAAATGTCTGTTGCACACTAGACTGTACATTGCTGCATAATAGATATGTATTATTATTATGTATACATTGTGGCGTTTATTGTGAGCTTGTATGAGTTTAGTGAACTAATTATCATTACAATATCTTGTTTATATGGTCCTCATTGAATCTCAAAACTTATTTTCAGTTGTGTAGGGTAGGTGTATATTTTTTAAACTTCTTTGATATTTTATTATTTGTTGTGTTTATTATTTGTAATTTTTTTTATAGATACATGAAAAAGAATGTTTTATTTTAGGGAAAATCAATAAATTATTATATATATATATATTACTTTATCCTTTCTTATATTCTTACATATACCAAATATCAATTATTTGAAATAAGTGGCACTTAAATGCACCAATGTCTTGTGTATAATATAGGGTCAAATTCAATAGAAGGATATGAAAATTGACCGTATATTGAAACTGTCAGATAACCTGTAATAATATTTAATTATTTGAAACATGAAATATCAACAATTCAATATGACGATGTTAAAACGCGTTAATTAACCAAAAACTGCACGAGATTATATATCTAAGTGGATGATTTGGTGCTAATAATTTAATTGCTGTCGTCTTAATGTGTGTTTGAACTGCAAAAGCGGATATATTTATGTCTGTATATCAAATTATATACACCCCTGGCTACAAATAACGCGCCTACCTATAAATAAAGCTAAAAATAATTGTTTTTAAATATTATTCAGTGATTAATGTTAATTAGTAGGTATTCATTCATACAAATAAATGTTTTCTCATTTGCATTTATAACTATTAATTATCCCTGTTTATTTTTTACTGCAATTAAAAAATATAGGTAGGCGCGTTATTTATGGCCAAGGGGCGTACTATAATTATTTATTAAAATATTTTAGTTGAGTTAGTTTTCCGAATATATGATCAATGGTGACGAGATGTCATATGTGATGAAATTGAACATAATACTTATCTAATTTAAACTAAAACTTGTTTTATAAACATTGAATTTTTAAGATGCATTTTTTATAATATTGAAATACAATTCAAAGGATCTAAATATATAGTAAGAAATAAATTCTATAGAATAAATATTTTTCGAATGTGTATGTTTTTGGTTTGAATATTGTTTACAATGCTACATACTTTTGAGGAATATAGGGCTATTTTATAAATATTTAGTTATGCATACATGTATTTTAGAGTTTATTTATTATCGAATATATATATTTTTAAATAGTTTCAGTTAAAGTGGCAACATTTAATCATATAAATAATTTGTTGAATTAAATTAATTAATTTAGCTATGTGCGATCATTGAAACAACATTATATAGGTCAATTGAAAGACGAATAACTATAAATTTTAAGATTTTTGGAGTAGTACTTGTTTATATACATTTTTATCATCAATTTAAATATAGCCTAAAATACTCGAAAATAGCCTCTTATATTTTCAAGTATGTACATATTCTAAAACTCAGATAACTTTACATTTTTTCTACAGTTGCTTATTGAAAAGCCTAATAATGTATTATATTATATTAAATTACATTACTTCATTGAGTTGTTACAGTTTAAACAAAATATATATATTTATATAAATTACCGTATCAATTCTAAATACGCCTAGCATTGCGCTATAGTGCTGGCTTATAGAGAGTGGAACATTTTTTGATCGTTTAAGCTATTTTATGTGTGTTTGTTATTGTTTTATTTTAACTGTTTCCTAATTGCATTAAAATATTCATTAAATGTTCATTAATGTTCATTAAAAATGGATAGTCTAGAAAAATATTCACTTTTTCCTTCCTTTCAAGAAATATTGATTAAAAAGGTACAAAATATTATTATTATATACTTTCAAAGGTAGAATAACTTTTGAATTTTATGGCATATGAAGTGGATCTATCGATTTTTTAAATTACAATGTATCCCTTTTCTCTCTCAAACACCTAAATTTGAGATAAACAAGCTTGAGCTACAAAAAAACAAACTTTTTTGTCACTTAATTTAAAATGGGTGCTCTAAAGATAACTGTAGATATATAATATAGTCATATTTTACTCGTCTGTTGTATACATGCACCGTCCACTTCACTTTGGGGAGTAAAAATTGTCCTGGAAATATTTACCTTATACCTATACCTTTGGGAAAATGATACAAATTTGGAAACTTGCATGCTCGGGGTGTAATATATATACATATATATACTTATTAGCTGCAAAGTACAATATGCTATACTTTATGCCGGCAGTATTTTTAAATAAACAATATTTCATCAGGCTATTTTTTATTATATAAAAAAGTATATTTTTAAATAAAACTACAATGACAGTGTTCTGAATGGGAAGTATATCGGCATATATCAGCATATTTAATATGTTTACGTGATTAACATTGTTTTAAGTAGCAACTTTGAGAAAACGGGATTACTAAAAATATATATATATATATATATCAAAAATTGTCTTAACAAATTATGAACAATATTATAAAGTTGAGCAAAAAATTGGTGCGATTTATGCGAATTTTCTTTGATTCAAAAGTAAAGAATATTGTTTATTTATATGAATTCACTTACAGGCATGCGAATTGGACTTGTCATTCAACAATTATTTCAGAAGCCTGCAATTTTAATATATATGAACAATATAACAGTCTGTGTATTCAAATTTGCAAGAAATGAAAATGTTTAAGTTTAGATATCTTTAATTGTATACAATGTATAACGATACGTCGTAATAATCATTTCTTTAAATAAAATATTACATTGTCGCTGTTGGGTGCTTCCGACATACTTAGTAGCGCATTAAGGTCTGTTTTCTGTCGTTCTATATGAGTTTTAACACCTTTGCGTATATGTATAGCTTTTTCTTAAGAAGAATTACATCCGTTGTTGTATTTTTTATATACATATTAACCAATTCAGTTTGTATATATTGTTTTGTTTTAAATTTTGTTTTACACGCAGAGAACGATCTTTCAGTTGCAGTTTTCTTATATAACCTCTCGTTTGTAGTGAGGTTAAACATGAAATTTGGGAAACAGAATGTATTAGAGTTTAATGTAAATATGTTAATAGTTTAATATATATAGAATAGAATAGAATAGAATTGAATTGAAGTACATTCTCATTGCTAAAAACACCTGTTCTCGTATCATTCTTTTATTCTTAAAATTTTGTTTTGAGTGTTTAATAAATTTATCAAAAGATTTATTTACAGCGCACATTATTTGATGTATACCTACACAAAATTAGTAAATGTAAAAGTAGTACATGCTATTAAAATATAGAATTTAATGATTCTGCAAACTTATAAGCTTCAATGATTCATTATATTATGTATGTTACAAATCGTAATATTCATAAAAAGATTGTTTTCATTTTTCATAGAAAGCATCATTGATTTCTCCTTATCTATAATACAGTTGGATTGTATCAATTAATAATATTATTTTTAATATTTCGTTTCTGAACTAAGTGACTCGTCTCTTATACGAGTTGTGTGTTTAACTATAATTGTTATTATTGAAGATAGCTTAGTTTAGCCTCTATATTTTTAGAAAATGTCAATTATATTATTACGCATGAGTTTGAAATGTAACTCCTAATTAATGTTTACAATATTTGTAACAACAATGAACATATTGAGCACAATTTTAAAGACGATTCGTGTTTTATATTATCTAAAACTAAGCATCGCAATTTTCACCATTTGATGAACCATTTGTATATTTTCAATCTACGTTAAAGAAAAGAAGGAATATTATGTGAGCTGTGCATATATGTAGATATTTTATGTAGATTGTGATACATGATTCAGGATTCAGTTTCACTCGTGTTGTTTATTGTTTAAAGACAGCTGTGGTACTTTGGTTCAAAGGCGTTCTATTTGTTTCTAAAACGCGTAGACATAAAACGCCAAATTTTTGTTTCAACTTTTGATATACTTTGCCAGTATAATTTTTAACAAAATATTGTCCTTTTTCTCAGTAAATTATATAATTTCAAATTAAATGTAAGTGGGATATAGTATGATACTTGAAACATACCATATCATAAAATTTACTATTTTGTAATTTTTTGTGACGGTAATGTTATTATTTATTATGGTCACACTATCTACCTACTTACTTTTATATTTCATTACTTTCATTACACACGATTGATTTTCTTCTATGCGAATTTTGGATGCGATAGGAACATATTATATGTATATTAATTATGTATTCACTCCTTGATTTCTGTACTTATGTACTATGGTATATGTATTTATCTATAAAAATGGTATAGTTACATTTAATGTTTAAACATTTAAATATTGATCAACATTTCTTGTATATTATTGCTCTATCTGTGGTGTTAATGAATTATTTATTATTTATTTTTTAAATTTTATACTTGAAATATATTTATTACAGATACAATGTGTCTTTTATAATAATTAATTAATTAACCATATAAATAAATTACAGTAATAAATTAATATCCAAATTTATTTTTCTTGTACAATTACTGCGCAGTACCTTTAAATATAACACTAGCCACTTGATAAACTGCTACAAAATATACCTATTGTTGGTAGTAACTGTTTGATAAAGGTATTCGCTTGAGGCGCTAATCAGTCTAATTGCACATGTTATTACACTATATTGTGGACTATATAACTAGAATACGTACACATACACCCATACGTACGTAGATGTGTACAGAATCTGAAGGAGATATTTTTCAAATTGTTATTATGCGTTTTCAGGCCAGTACTCACTTGTTATCTTGAACCTTGAAACGGGAAGACATTTTCACATCCTTAATCAGTTCGATCTTTGCCCCCTTCCTTTTTATGTTTATGTTTTTATTTAAGAAAGGGAATGAAATGAACTTTGGGTGTTTATTGACTTCAGATCTGTTACTTTGAACAGCGCTTTCATCTACCATAATCAATGAATAATATATAATATGAACGGTGATAATAATTTCCCGAACCATAGTTAACATATAGTAAATAAGTGAAATAGATTCTGGAATATGAAAAAAGTAGTAAAATTGGTGTAATATGTCCTCAATATAATCATAATTGCGATAATACTCTATGCTTCTATTTTAGTACAATGTGCACTGATCCAAGATATAAATTTCCATATCACAAACAAGTTAAGAGGATAACATTTGTTTTTATATTTAAGAAATGCAATATGATTGTGATTATTTATTGCAACTATGCACAAGTTTATTTTAAAACTTCTATAATGTGTTGTCACATTATCTGGAGATATTATTGTATGTAGATTCGCATTAGATTAATTAATTTTTACATAATATTAATATATATTTTATTATTGAATAATGCTAAACAATGGTGTATTGACATGATATAATAAGTTAATATTTTAGTGTAAAATAATAGATATATTAATATTTTTTATGGCTGTCAATTATTTTATAAAATTTTATAAATGTTTGAAGAGCTCTCATTTACAATAAAATGATAAAAAAAATTATATATTTAATTTTTAGTGTGTATATAATGTAAATATAAAAATGGATAAGAACGTTATAATATTCCTGGCTCAAGGAGCATGGGTGTAGATTATAATTGCTCTTCTAGATATACTGTAAATTGCTCAGCCTGTCGTTTTGTGTCAATAACTCGGTTGATTGAATGATTGAGGGGCGGCCTTAGTATCAGTGTTATAAAGTTGCGATATCGAGAATTGCCAGGTTGGGACAATAACGAAAGTGCTCAAATGACTTGAGGAGGATGTAGTCGTCTATTTGAGGACGGAGGTCGCGATGGAACCATGTGCTTGCTCCGGTCAAACAGCATCGACTATATACACTCTTTCTTCACCCTGCCCATTTCTCTCTTTCAATCGATAATACATATGTCTCAGGCGTACTTCATTTTGTGTGCAACGATTTGATTTAATTTTGGCAAGAAATATATAATACGCATACAATGTCATGTGGAATTTTTTACCAACAAAAATGTAAGAAGGGGTCAAATTTATATATAAATTTTTATAAAGTAGAATTTTTGGTTATTTGTTCAGCTATGTTCAATGTTCGCTGATGTTCTTATGATAATAATTAGTATAACCAAATATTTGTTAAAATTATTTATTAGAAGTAGGTATGGGTTAATCTCTACACATATGAAGTACGTGTATTGGACGTATAGAAATTAACCTATGCTAGTTTTTTTTTATATTTGTTTTTATTAACATTATTTATGAAAATTTGTTGTCATCTTTATTAGGATATTTAGTATTATTGTAATAGGGGAAAATGTTTTAAAATATCGTTGAATTACTCGATTAATCATTATAATTTTTAACTAATGTCTGTAGAAATAAAAACATTTTGTGTGTTAATTCTGGAAGGTCATATTATATTAATATCAAAGTTTAATTAGAATAAATTTGTCAGAATCACCTAAAATCTTGGAGACAATGAATTTTAAGATTTAATTAATAATTGTTTAAATTAAATGCTGGTATATTCTAGGAGTTAAGTCCTTTAATTAAACTATATATCGTAGTTTTGTCAAAAATTGTGTAGAAAGTGTCAACAGCCAAGCAATTCTTAAAAAAACCCTCATTAAAGATATTTTTAGAATAAATATAAGTAAACTTATTAATGTTTGACTCATATTTATTATGTTTATTTTATAAAATTGCACTAGACAAATAATTTAGTTTTACTTTATTATTATTTTATGACTTTTGTATTATTTTAGAAAACTTTGAAATATTTACTTCTGCTAATAAAAAAATGTGCAGGTTATAACTGCATATTTTAAATATGAATCTGTATGACATGCTTGAAGAACATATTTTTAAAGTAAATTTTTAGTTATGTACATAGTTATTCACCTCTATCTATGCAGTGCATGCATAACGTGTTAAACGTTGGGGTCAGAGGTTTTGGTCTATTTGTTTGATTGTTTTAAGAAATATATAGAAATATATATACAATACCTAATGTAAGTCGTGGCAGGAAAATATTCAAATTTACAATAAATAATAAGCTTAACGAACGAGCTTGACAAACGATGACTTTAAAATCTGATTACCTGACCTATACGTACTATAGTTGTTAAATATATCGCCTGCATTATGGTTTTTTTACAATCAGATCAAACGTTTTTTTTGTATGCAGCAGATTTACGATTGTTTGATAGAATTAATAGCGACAATTTTCGCGAAATGCAATTATACACTAAAATTCAAGGCGAGGGGTTACACCTATATAATAAATGAACCGGCTAATATTTAATTATTTAATTTAGAAAAGTATTGTTTGGCTGTTACCAATAGTTAATTTAATAACATTAGTCTGTAATACCTGACAAGGGTTACCACAGGGCATAATATTGTCATTATTCAATTTGTTCAAAGTGAATTCTTAGTTTTCTTTAAATAATTTCTCAAGAATAGATTTTTTTTCTAGAAGGCTATTTTTGAAACATTTCAATGTATTTCTAATTTATAAACATAGATAAATGTTTATTTGTATATTTATTTTAGATTATTGTTTTACACAAAAGAGAGAACTAAATAGTATTTCTAAACAGTACACACGAGTAAGACATTTTAATGTTATAAATCTATCTGCTGAGAACTATAGTTAATACGATAATTCAATTAAGATGGACTTGTTTTGTGTTTTTCATTTTTCGTAAAAATTTAGTAATTCTTTGCTTCTATTCTTTGTATGCAGCCATTGTTGCCTTGTTTGAAGCGGTTTGATTCCGCATTACCTTTGAATTCCTCGTTACTCTAGAATTTAACATAGTTGTCTCTTCACTCATTTTATACGTATGTATTTCTTGTATTATAAATTGGTACTATTTGGGGGCCATACATACATACATATATTGCAATAATGTGGACCATTTAAAGGAAATATATTTCCACACTTTTCCAAATTTAAAAAATACAATACATAAAATTTAACAATAAAGTTTAAAAAATTTTAGTATTTAAAAACACACTTGTGGTTTTTTATCTTATTTGTTTCGACTGAACAAGTCTTCTCATATCATATAAAGTTAATTCGTTTCTAGTTATGAATCTCTAAAAGCTGAAGAAATAAACCTAAAATTCTTATGAAAGTTTAAAATCGCAATATATAAATTAAGTTTTATATTGTATGAAGATGAAATGTTGTTCATGAGATATAGTGTAAGATTGTTGACATCCTTTCACATATAGAGTTGAAGCAAAATGCACCCAATATAATCATAGATTTTGTATAACAAATATATCTTCCTAAAGAATATGTATTTTTATAATTTCAAATTCAATTTAAAAATGAATAATTTATTTATTTCTTATGTGTGTTTTGATTATACTAACTAATTATACATTTTAAAATACAGTTTTTGTGAATTAAAAGCCTTAGCGCACCATATTTGTTTTTATTAATATATAATTAATATTATTTTGTTCTAGTTTTTTTATGTTCTTGTATTTTATGCTGTTAGACGTAGTCCAATTTTTTTATTGAAAGAAAAATTATGTCTTTATAGTCGTAATTTCAAAACTAGTCATAAAAATAAAAATCAGGGTTGCCTAATATAAAATGCTATTTTAGGTGCATCGGGGAAAATATAATGAATATAACTCTATACGTATAAAAAAGAATGCAAAGTTATTGATAAAAGTTGCTTGAATGCAAAGGCAACACTCATTCGTTGTGGCACTATAAAACATATATGTAATGCTTCTAGGTCCACAATTTGTAAAAGTAATTTATAGATGTAACATAAAACTCTTGTTTTTCTTAATAATTATTTGCTGTGAATTCACCTGATAAACTTATTTTTAGTTTTGTATTTTGGTATAATTACCGTTTTATTTAATATCATCCAAGTGTCCTTAACATAAGCCTTAGTCGATTGCATTTATACCAGAATATTGTTTTAACATGCAAGCAAAATGAGGAAATCGCATTAATTTTATAATTATGTTTGTAATTTTGTCACTTGCATTTATATGCAGACAGTTAGTTCCTGCCCTTTACAAACAGGCCTTAATCAAGCTTTATTTCGTCTATACTGGAATGCTAGTTTATTTTTGACATGTTATGCAAGCGTGTGGTCGTACATCCATTCAAGACAAGTATCCTCCTATGTATGTATGGAGCATGTGAGAGATGCTAGTTGCTATTATCTTTTGGTATATACCTATCATATTATAAACTGAATTAAGAGAGAACTACATACCAGGCTGTTGTTCTTTTTACCTTTAAAAGAAGGGAAAACACGAGACGTTCATTTACAAGAATAAAATATGCAAATAATGCGCTTGGTTGGTAGTCTATAAAGCTGGCTGCCGGTTGATACTTTTCCTTTATAATTCAGAAAGCAGCATGTGCAACAGGCGTTTATTTTTCTCTCCCCACTTTTTATAATGATATTGGAGAGAAAAGAAATATGGTGAAAAGGCTTTGCCAGGTAATGAGTTTATTTTATTCAGCAATAATAATACCTCACCACAGCTGCTTCTTGACTGGTGTTTTCTACTACTGTTGAAGACACCGTTTTGCTCTGGGCTACCGCCTCGTTATTATTAATGATTAAAAATTTCAATTCGCATCTTCAAATTTTCATCCGCGCGTTTTGTAGGGTTTTTTTCAATTACCCTTGTCTCCTCTTTGCTTTCTCTACTAAATCTTTTCGCTTGCGTTGTGTATCGTTTTCTCTCGCTCTCTATCACTCGACTCTACCTCGATATCTTATAATACCATGTTCATTACTAGATATTTATAACTAAGCATACACACAATCACACATAGGTATATTACTTTCATACAATTTCTATAATATATATCGATGGAATAGAATAGAATAGCTTAGTTGCGTCTACTAAATATTGCACTGTGTAGAATGAGTGTAAAGTCACATGTAAATTTCCATCAAAAAGACAAAAGGGGAAGATGCTAAGCAGAGGAAAGTAGCAAGGTGGTAATAATATTGATTGTTCTGTGAGCTAAGAGAGAGTATTATACACATATGTACATAGACCATTTAAAATAGGAAAGGGAAGTGTAAATATTACCTACATGGTGATAAATAAGTTACTTCTTCTAGTATTATAAGTTTATTTATCTCATCACTTGCTATCGCTCATATTATAGGACGCTGAAATAATATCGACTAGATTTTTCTATATAATAAATTAAAATGTAAAACTTTAAATTAGGCCAACATTCTACTTTTTTTAATTTAAAAACCAAATGTATTCTAAATTTCGGGGTTGATATTTTCTCTGCATCATTCCTGTAGTTTTAGATTCTGCGCTATTCGTTTTTACTGTCTTAAATATTACTCATTTAATGGAATCTTTTTAATACATTAACTTATAAGTCGAGTTATCATGTCGAGATATAAAAAGTAAAAAATATGATTCTATCTAGTATTCTCAATGATCTACATATTTTAATTGGTTTCTATAGAAAAAGACAGCCGGAGACAACTAGGGATTCTAAAGATATAATACTATATAAGACATATATGAGACATATATAATGCCGATAATATTATTTTATATTCATATAGAAAATAAAGATCAGAGAAAATTATCGTATAATAAAAAATCAAATCGCTGAAGTGTGTGAGAGTATGAGAAGATACTCGACTTGGAGAATAAATTGTGCTTTTAACCTGTTTGATGTTTGCTCTTATAATTGTCGACATCCTTGTTCCAATGATAACATAAGAATATTATACACATATCATATCTTGCATATCGAATATACTTTGGCAAACAACTTGTTGTTTTCCATTTCACATTCATGATCTTAAAATGTTTATGATGTATAATACTATAATGTATAATACTATAATGGTTTCAAGTAGATTTTTAACTTCACTGAAAGTATTTTAACGCAGTTCATACTTGACAGTGTATATTTTATGAAAACTTTGCTTAATAAATCTAATATAATCACACACCCTACCTTAGAAAAGATTGGTAACACAAAAATCACCAATATAATTTCAAAATCACAAACAAAAACTGGCAGCAAATCATTTAATGACTAATTGCATTCCAATTCACTTTTGGGACAAATTACTGTTGGTTCATATATATGTATGTGTAATATGGATAAATATAATATCACTGTTTCAAGTTATTGACATGTAATTAATGTTTTTTGTATTTGTGTTAAGGTAATGGTAATTTGAATTTGAATTTAACGGAATTTTGGTTACAACCTTTTTACAGTTGAAGATATTCTTGAATTTTAAATAATGTACTTTAATTTCTTTGTAGACAAACTGTAGATTAATTTATTTTTTAATTATTTATAGATATGTAATTAATGTGTTTAAGTAAAATACTATACTTTTCAACTTAAAGAATTACAGTTATTAAAACTTAGGATATTTTGTAGTTTTTATAAGAGCCACGACAAAACATTTCTCAATTGTTCAGATTGCTTGTCAAGCTTGATTTTTCGTTAATTGTGTTTTTAATTAACAATTTCACTTGAACATATTTAATTGATCTGATATCTGTTACTTAAACAGCAATATGTTGTTTACATGTATAGTTTCTGTTTCTGTTTCTTAATAAAAAAAATGAATGGAAATTTAATTTCAATCATTAATACAGATTAATCTTTTTAATTATATTAAATAACTGAATTACGCTGACTTGTCAGTTAATTATTATTTATTATTTTTTAAGAAAGACAATACAATTTTTATTAAATTTCTTTTAAAATAGATCAATATTCCACTTCGTACCTCCAGAATACTTTGAAGAATTTTGCATCCTGAAAATAGTCTGCATTAGTAGAATATGTTTCACTGTGAATACATTTATTTGTAAAAAATGCATTTTTATAACACTTGATATAGAAATTTAAATATTGAAGCTAACAAATGATGAATTAATGTGAAATTTCCATAATAATTTTAGAAATGCATTGATATTTCTCTCTCTTTCTCTCTCTCTTTCTATATATATGTATGTAGCTTTAGGTCGTTTTATAATTGCATTAAACTTATTAAATCACCTTCGTCACACCCTCACATCCTTATACACAATGAAACAACAAAATAGATAAAGTTTATTTAGATTTTTATTGAAAACTGAGAACGATGCTATTTAGGTATATATTTCAAACTGTTTTATAATGTAAGAAGTTTTGTTAACGGCTAGTTCTAGAATTACTCTAAAATTCAATCATATATATATGTACATACAATATTTAAAATAAAAATAGTAGCTTAATGACCAAAAATAAAATGTCAAAAATATATATTTTTTCGAACATCTGGAACTATGTTTTTAAAGTTGTCATTTTCACTTACACTTAAGTGGATGTTGTATTTTTTAAGCTACTTTTCACGTTTACATTAACGTAACACTTTTACTACACTTAATTTAAATGGTATTTTCAAAACCACTTTTTACTTGGATTTCTCATTTAAAGTTAAGTAATTTATTTACCTCACTTAATCATTTTGAAATTCTTATAAATCAAGAAATAAATAATTTTTTATCGATATGTAGATGTTTGATACCTATACTTCTGTTTCCTGTATAATGTACTAAAAATTAAGTTATTTTATAGTAGTAATAGTAGTATTCACAAATAATAATGGGGCAATAAAAATATTAATAATATCATAAATTTTAACCAAAAAAGTTACTTTAAGTGATTTATAGAGTGAAAATAAGCATGTTAAAAAATATTCAAGTCGGATGCCAATGAATGATGATATATGTATGTGTGATACATAGGTTTTTGCATAAATGTTTTAGCGATGGCATTTCGGCGCTCCAAGCCTCTCTCGTATAAGACGTCATCATACATCTTATCGACGTCTTGGGGTTCTGCAGTGTTATCGATAGCTATGGGATCTCCCAAATCAAAATTGTGTAAACAGGCGCAGGTGCAATAATCCACCGAGAAGCTTTTATTAGCACAACTCGAAAACTTTTAAATATCTCTCCTGTCTTTTTTAGACATCAATACAATGCTCTACCGTAGAGTGGGATAAACGGCTGGACCAATAATAATAAGTCGGAGACATACACCTACTTACCTTAAATCGAGATACGTGATTTTGTAAATTGCATCACATTTGACCATTGCGTTTATGATATAATGCTCAATTCTTCTGAAACGGTTAAAGTAACCTACACGCTGCATTTCAATTGAATTAATAGTTATTTGTTATTGTATTGATATGTGTACGAGGCTAAGCTGCGAGTTGGGTTACTTGGTTAAATTTAATTAGTATAAAGTACGTTTTATGTTGGTGTATCCTATGATTGAGTATAATTGACTTCTACATAGTTACTGTATCTTATTCGGGACGTGTATTAGATCTATACAGCGAGCTTTGGACGATTGATATATATTTAAAATTTAAAGACTACATACACTGCAATATATACATATAATTTGTCGCATAGTGGGAGTTTTAACTTTCAGTCTCAAGGTACTCATAAAATCCTCAGCACATAAAACAAATTTCAGTTATTTGCCATCTATAATAATGCTATACAAAAACAATTTTTTAAATGCAGAATTAAACCATCTTACTAATTTGATTGGCGAAAATAAAAACCGTTTATTTGGGATCAACGGTATAGCTTCTACGCCTCACATGCGACAAGAATCTGGGACAAGGTAACTTGCCGGTTATCCGAAAAGGATGGATGAAAATTACGTAATGCTAAAGATGTGTTAAGAAAAACTTGTATTTTGTATGAAACAAAAATTGGACAAACGCAAAAATAAAGTTGAGTAAGTAGGTTTGACAACTATTGACGACAGGGTTCAAGACATCCTTGGTCGTGTCGACCCAAGACTTGTGGCTTTGATCGATGGATTCTAATTAATGGTCGTCTTTTCGGAACAAGTGGAGCCGAGCTAGGATAGCGACATATAGCGACACGGAGGATTCGGTTAAGTCAACGATTGTAAGCAGTACTCCAACAGGAGTAATGGGTCAACAAGCAAATCGTATGGTACATCAGCAGTTAAACAAAACTCTGGGTATAGATGCCCCCGACAACTAACTCTGTTCTGTCGATTCAACGTCCTCACAAGTGAATAAGGGATGAACCAGACTACCGAATTCGAGTAAAACTCTGAAAGCAGTTAAACGACGAGCACGAGTGGGCAGTATAGAGGAGTGTAAAGCAAAGACGAAGGTACTCAATTTACAGGAGCTAATTTTGGAGCGAATATTGCAGAGACCTCAGTAGGATGCCGGTATATTCGTAGATTATGTCATTTATAAACACATTCTATATAAAGTTTGTAATAATGTTCTTTTTGTGTTTACCCAATTGCTTAAAATACAGGGTTCATTTCGGTCAGCGAAAAGTCAGGGTTTTTCAAAATCATGCCAAAAGTCAGCGAAAACAAGGATTTTTCACAAAAAAGTCACCGAAAACAGCATGTTTTCATAAAAAGGTCAGTGGGAGAAAAATGTAGGTCTGTGGGAGAAAAATGTTAACAACAACCAATTTTGTTGTTGCATAAACCAATATTAAACAGTAAAAAAAATTTGCACGTATAGGATCATATTCAGCTTTCGTTTTAAGTTATAATTATTTCAACACTCAGATCTTCGAGTAGTACAACATCAGCAATTATCGACTGCAACTTTCTCAAACAATGAATTTGTCCAAGTCATCGGTCAAGACTTCCAGAAACTCAATACTATAAACCATACCATGAACTATGACCATATATCATTAGCATGTTTACAGTTGTAACTAAA
>JAYRBW010126345.1:0-16499 GCA_036023295.1 Invenusta paracnida | reverse complement strand
GTGGCCCACTAATATCAGATGCCCACCAAGAGCAGTGGCCCACTAATATCAGAGGCCCACCAAGAGCAGTGGCCCACTAAGAGCAGGGGCCCACTAAGAGCAGTGGCCCACTAAGAGCAGGGGCCCACCAAGAAAAAGTTAATATTTTACTTGAAGGGGAAAGCAGATATCGAAGGACCCAAATAATTTCGAAGCCTATAGGGGCCCTGCCATGGGGCACTTATGACACTGATTTCTGATGTAGATATGTATACTAGGTGTATAAATATCCTATATTATACTATATACTTAATGTAAATTATATGTGTTATTCCTTTTCAATATGTATTGATGTAGAAATACAGTAATAAAAATATACCAAAATTTGAAAAATTATGAGTAATTAGTGACAATTCTACACGAGAAAAACGTGAAAATGGATTGGGGGAACGCATTGTGAATAAATTTAAAAAAATGTTTCGAATATTTAAAATCAAATAAACGCATTTCAATTTGACTAATTTACACATTTTATGTTTACACATTTTATTTCATATTGTCTTGCGTTTTATTTGACTTAACAAATTAATAACTCAAATGGTGTATTTGGCGAATTGAAAATTCTATTCATCGCTTCTGTCTACATTCAATTTTGAGTGAAGCAGTTGAAAAAATAGATTGTTTGAAATCCTGACAAGGCAGCAATGACACGTTTCACAAAATAAAATAGAATTTTTAAAATTCTCGTGATTAACGATTACACAACAAATGTTACATAAGAAATATTCTGGAAAAGGTGTTTGCAGCAGAAAATTAAATATTTGGTCTAGGAAAATACACATTGTAAACACCTATTCGAAATTGGTGCAGTGATACGTAAGTATATACCTGTATTGTTAATAAATTTATCTTAGATGGTTAATTTTAGATATAGGTATCCATATATAATTTCCGATTTTTAAAAATAAAGTTATAAATATTTTTCAGTTTTTAATTGCTTTTCAAAAATGTTTCAAATGGAAATAAAGTCAAATTTGATATGAATTATATTTTGAGTGAACAATTTATATTTTTGGATATATACTTTGTAAATTTATTGAAAATTATTGATTATTTTACACTTATCATAAATTAAATTTACTACATACAATGTCATAAATAGAGATGCTATGTTTTATATCAACCATTATAAATATTGTTTGGATTTATAGTTATTAGATGGCTATTTACTTATAAGTTTAGAAAATTATATACCTATGCTTAACGCTATAAAAATACTTGTATAAATCACTGTTTAATTGTAGGGGAATTATTTGTATAAATGGTGTAAATTAGCGGGAAATGTACAAAATTTGTATATACTTATAATATGTATGTAATAAACATAAGTAAAAATATGAAGTAAAAAAAGCTCTTGTTGCAACTTATTTGTAGTAAAATATAACAAATATATTGCAGTAAGCGATTCTTTACTTGATAGCTTTATCTAAAGCTGCACAGAGCAAACCACCGATTTATAAATAAAGCTATTGACATTGTTTTTATAATGGTATTTATATACCTACATATAGCAGAAACTGCTCAAAATAATATAGTAGTTTATAAATTGGTAACGAGTAGCTGGGTACATTATTTAACATTAACATTAAATTGATACCATTTTATTTAAATAATGTTTTATTATCATTGAAGTAATACTCTAATCACAATTAAGCTACGTGAAATAGGAGTAGCATTAAGGATATGTGATATTGAAGTAGTCGTTGTGCCCATATATCAAATTCTAATTCACAAATAACTAAAATATTCATTTTATTTAAAAAATCTAAATAAAAACAAAGTAGCTTTTCTCGAAATACTTTTTATTTTAGTTTAATGAAAAGAACACTTCACTTCAATTCAATTCTCATTAAATGCAATGGGAAGAACAAAACTTTAATCTTCATTCAAGAATATCAATGAGGTGCAAACGTCCGAATCAATAACTCTGGCGCAACTCTAACATTCCCTTTCAATATTGTGAAAAGCTATTAATCTTAGTCAACATCGAAATGTGGACAGTTTTAATTTATCTGAAAAAAATATTGTAATTGGCAAAATATAACTTATAATGTCAATACACTATTTAAGCAAAAATCTTAAGTTTATACTTAAATATATGCTATAACAGTATAATATGTCTGTGTCTATCAATAAAAGTGTTTTTGGGGACTAGATAGTTAAAACGTTTGATTCACATAAAAGAAACGATATTTTATATAATTCAATGTATTATTTTTAACTAAATATTTTGTTTTAAAAATGTGAAAAAATATAATCCAAAGTTAACTTCTAAAATGGTAATTGTGAATTTATACATTTAGATAAATTTAATTGTACTAAAAGTGATAGCTTTGCTGATAAAAAAATATTTATTTGAATCGAATTAATTATCCGCTAAATGTTTAAACTAATCAATTGATATAACAATTCCTAGATCTTAAATGTTACAAAGCAAAATTGATTTGTCAATTATATCAAATGGCAGGCATATATACATATAGGTAAGTATATATACTGACTAATTAATTAAATCAATTAATATATTTGACTCGTGCAAATCCTAGAACCCCCCATACGCTATATACGTTATGATATATGTATATAAATATAATAAGTTTTGTCTGGTTGAGCCACATATATATTTAAAACATAGATGTTACACCTACAAAACTGATTTACTGTTATAGGTTCGTAATAAATATATAATCAATAAAATTCAGTGTTTAACGAATATAAGCTGCAAGCAATATACACTGAGTGAACCAATATCGTTTAAATATAAATTTTGAAGTTAGTCAAGAATAATATTTTATTAGTCTTCCAATTAATTAATTAATTTTTATTAGTTGGCAAGTGTTTTTTACAAAAATATACATACTTTATGGATTTACAAAATTATGGTATTACTAGAAAATCATGAATTGAACAATTATATAATTCGTCTATAACACATTAATTCCATATTCTATAGTTTTATTATACCTGCTAACTTTAATAAGCTGTAAACTAATAATTAAAATATCACACTGCATCCATCGATGGTTTCCTAGTTCTATAAATGCATGTATCACTTTATTTTAGATATTGGAGCATTATCTACTTTTTATTAAATTATAACAAACACGTTAATGATTGAGGATTGTTATGGGAGACTATTATTGCACTTGTTACTCTATATGAACTACCTTTAAACACTCATTAAGTTTATACTTTGTTCTATGTTTTCTAAATAATATCCCAGGACAAGTTTAGAAATATGTTGTGAATATTGATACAGACTTTTTAAATATAAACTTTTTAGCGACTAACAAAGGAAAACGTGTACATTTTCTGACCTAATTTCTTTATTTAAAACAATTGCGATCGATTAAAGCAATTTAATGACAGAATTTCAAAAGAATGTACACCAAATCTGGTTACACAATAAACTTTATATTTATATCTAATATTTCAAATGACTTATTACCTTAAATAAAGTCAGTTTATTTCATTATAATTAGAAAGCACAGATGATAGCATGTTATGATTTAAATGACGAGCAACTAGACTGTCTAACTTTATCTTAAGTATGTAAAAATGACAATTACGTACATCTATTTCCTCCCAAAATAGTTTCAATATTCAACATTTTCGAAGATGATCCTCCCCAAGGTTGCTTCAGTAATGATGTGAATCCCACAATAAAAAGACATAGTTCAATTTGCATTCTACTAGATATAAGAATTATACTTATAAATGATAAAGATAAGAATATTGTATCTTGAGTAGTGAATGAATTATATTATAGCGTGCTTTCGAAAATTGAATTTTTCTGATAATATTTTTTTATATTATATTTCGTTTCTTTGTAAACAAAATTCCATTCAGCTGGATTTTAAAGAGAAAGAAATTTCTTACGGTGCAACATGGCATACATATATAATATATTGTAGTTGCGAATATAAAAATGTATGCATTGCTGTAGCATATTCTGGTGGGTGAGCTCGCCTCAAAGAATTAGATATTACACACACCGATGTATAAAGTTAGCTCTGACCATATTTACTTGGGTGGAGGGGGGTTTAAGGTCCACTCACGCATTTTTTCCTCTTATTTTTAAATAAAGAATGGTCCAATATAGGCTTCGGTGTCTTCCTCAAAAATAAAGTTTTTAAACGTTTCCGTTATATTCCCTTTTGTGTATCTTATCCAAAGCAGTGGTCGACCATGCCCTAAAACAGGCAGCCCTTTGTTAATAATTGAGTAAAGCATCCAAAGCAGTGGTCGACCATGCCCTAAAACAGGCACCCCTTTGTTAATAATTGAGTAAAGCATCCAAAGCAGTGGTCGACCATGCCCTAAAACAGGCAGCCCTTTGTTAAAAATTGAATAAAACATGCACTTTTATGAAGATACATATTTTTTCTAGAAATCAAAGAGATTTTGATTCGGCTAAATGTTATTTTGTATAAATAAGATATCTTGCAGAAAATACAAACAAATAAATAGGTATATATTACCTCTTTTTCAATGAAATAAATTACAAAATATCTTCGTTGTACTACATGCAAAGTTCAAAACTCTATGCTATAAAGAAGTCTAGAAATTGTAGGGGAGGGGGGTTGGGTATTGGATTTAATAAGTTCTCTCCGGGACTCAAATGTATAAAAAGGCCCATATAGAATCAGAGAGTTAACACCTTACTTAACACGGTTTACTTCTTTTATATAAGAGCTTCAATTTCATAAAAGTTATGTTTATTTTGCTAAATATATTATATTTATTGGCCTATATAGTCCATGGTCACTAAGCTTCTTGCTAAAGTTGCTGTTTAATATAAATATTGTGATATATGGTATCTTATTATATTTATTTCCAAATGTATCTATTTATCTATTTTAAATTAATTATGTATGTCTCTCCATACTAGATCATATATGTTTTGTAGATCTAATTGGATAAATGAAATAGTTGTAAATATAATACATAGTTTATTTAATACAAACAACATTATAGGAATGTTAAAATGTTTTAATCATCTGAGTAGTATAGAATTTAAATATTACAAACCAAAATAATAAAACAGGCACCAGTGTCAGTGTTGCCGCCAAAGCGAGGTCATTTTTTCATTTTAGGGGGCGTTAATAGTTACATGTACATCGACCTGTCAACTCTAGATGCGACTTCACACTCACTATAATATATATATATATATCTATACAAATTGACCTAAGCTCTGTTGATTCTTGTTATTAATCTATTTCCTTTTATATAGTATATTATATTTGAAGGTAAGTATCCTACATATTATGTGAATGTGTTATTTTGGGAATGTTATACATCAAATCCATCACGCATAATTTGTATTCTTGTTCCCATATCTCTCGTTTAACACGCTATTTTACATATTCAGTAGAAAAGTTTTTTCATATCCAAAAGCTCTTGTGCATATAATAAAGCATAGGTACTTATTGTGTAGGAGGTTATATCCTAAATTTTTGCCCATTTGATATTTTTTAACAATATTTTCTTTTCTAATAGAGATATTTAACAACAGAATATTGTTTCAAATTATAGCTTCAATTATTTTTTAATAAATCGAGTTGTTACAATTTAAATAATAAGTGAAGAAGAATTTGTAATTGAGTAACAACATTTTCTGTTGTCACAATTCATGAAATAAATAATAGTATTTTATTTTCAATTTTCTATAAAATGACTCATATTGACTTATTGATTAGTAAATTTCCTACCTTCAATTATAGTATCGGAAACATGGAGGAAATATTTATAATATGCGAAGACATCAACAATGCCTGAATTTGTGCTTTTATATATGTATATACGTTAAGATTTATGCTTCTATTTTTTGGGCGTAGATATTTAGAAGCGGATTGTTAATATACTTATATACATATAATATATATATATAAGTACAAAACAATATAATATAAGACATGAATATAAATATGTACGCATTACCCAAGAATACTTAACCAACGAGAGAAAAATGTGATATTATCCTTTTAATATATTATTGCATTTTAAACTGCAAATCTTTATGAAATATGTGCGGTATTTATCGATTATTCTATAAAAAGAGAGTGTACTTAATTCTTCTAATGGTTGTAAGCCTCAGTCAATGATTTTTTATACATTAGTATAATATAAATTGTATATATTCTTAACATATAATGCTAGAATAATTTTAACGTTTTTAGGATTCTTTGTATAATCAAAGAAAACATTGATTGGATTCAATAAATCGAATTTTCGCTACTAAATACCAACACCATTTTGCTGGTATTGGGGACTTTGGCCGCACACTTTTTTGTCGCAAATTGCCAGTCGAATGTCAAATATGCTTCCATTTGAGGAACAATGCGTACAGAATATAGCGTCAATTTGGTAAGCTCTTAAATTTTAGCTGTTTCCGCATGCACTGTTTATTGAAGTGAATTATTTTCGAGCAAGCTTATGCCAATAATTAGAATTTGTGAGAGAGGTATATATGTGTGCATACATAATGTCGCACATTCAAATACCCTCTTTACTCTCGGTAATCTAGAGAAAATTATTATTTTACGATAATTAATTGATGAGCAAAAACAGACTGAGAAATTTGTTTAATTAATAATGAGATATTCACCAAAAACATAATTCCATTATTTGCATTAAAAATTAGAATATGTAAATATCACGCCACAAGGATGCTATTGAAATGATTATCCCGATAACATTGTTCACTACAGCTTTATGTCATTTATTATGCTTCCCAAAATGTGACAACATACTTGTGGTGTACAATATTATGAGAAAAGAGGCTTTACTTTTCAATAGTGTAAAATGTTGATTTTTGTTTCCAATTAATTATTAAAAATTTAAGAGTTGTAGTATAAAAGTGTTAGATAACAAAAAGTATTATAATATATTTATGAACGTTTTTAAAGGAAATATATAATCAGAATTTGAAGTATGTTAACCTTCGCGCGTGGTGTTATGTTACAAGTATTCTACATTATTTACGTCATTTTAATTCAATAAAAAAATTTGACATAAACAATTTATGCAATTAAAATTTTAAAGTATTATTAAATTTCCAGCGGTGTACATCAAAGAACACTCAATTAAAAATGTGTACGTTTACAATATAACACAGAAGATTAATTGGAAATTGGACATTCTACCAAAAAGATAGGGTGATTAATTATATTGTGATATTGTATTAAAATAACACACATAAAATTCTACTGATTTTGTTAAATCTAAATTAGATTCGTCAAAACAGTATTCTCCAAATATATATTTTACACTTCATTAGCCACATAGAAATCGGATTTACATCATAAAGTTTAGGTAAGAGTGACTTACTCTATAAATATATAAATGATGGCAGTCCAGTCAGTATTATGATATTGATTAAATTATTCAATATCTATACCTTCAATCAATCTATCTTGATTTGTATACCTTTGATCTATATACCTTTAGGAAAATCATTACAACCTATATAATATCCTTAATATAAAGGACTTTAAATTCAACATTGAATTAAAGCGAAATAATTTTATTACAATTTTATATTATATATTATTGTACATTTTACATTAAAATAATTAAATATCGTGTTGCCATTTTGTTCTATTAACTATTGCTACAATTGCACGAGGTATATGAATCGTTTGATAATTCATTATTATTTAATAAAATAATTATAACTGTATCAACTTTACAGCAATAAAACACTAAAGCGTGAAAATTGTAATATATTAAATAAATTAAAATTTAAAAATATGAAACTGTATCATTTAACAATTGAAAGATACTTTTTCTATAACAAGCTGCAATATATTTGAGACCAAGTAAAGCTTGCAACACAATAATTGCACTAGTATCAATGTTTTGTCAATTAGCTTAAATATATTTTCAAAATAAATTTTCCTTAAGCTCAAATAAATAATCACAAAAAATAATAAACAAAATATATTTCGAATTAAATCTGTGTACATATATTTTTAAAATTATATAACGTATGTAAAAAAGTTAAGACAACTTAATTAAAATTAAGTCAACATTAAACGTGACATCATTAAAATTTTTCTGATACTAGCTTTATTTATAGATATACCAGTTAATTAATTGATAGCTCATATTTATGAAATGCACAAAACAAAAACTTGTTTACGAAAAAGGTCAATCCTTGAAATATATGTGTGTTGTTTTTGAAAAAAGTAAAACTGTTATTGAGAAACTATATAGTACCGTTAATTGTTCAAAACGATTATATGACAGAATTATGACGTAATTCCATTTGTTAAACGTTCACATGCCATTTGTGTTGCGGTTTTTTTAAGGCACAAAATGATGATTTATTTTGTCTTCTATGAAGGATAATCTTGATCATGATAAATAGGATATCTCGAATATTCCCCTAAATACGATTTCCAGAAAAAAAACTGTTTACATAATTTAATTTGTCATTGATTTAATCCGATTAATTATTTTTTATATATTACTGTATTACATAACTGCCTAAATTTGTAAATGGCTTACTTTTACATTTGCATGATTTGCTGAAATTTATTAATTCTCGTGTATTTTGCATATAAATAAAAATAGACTTATAATCATTTCATATAACATTTCCTATTGTAAGTAAAAAAGGTTAAACAATGTTTATTTCTATGCAATATATATAAAAAACACGAATTTCATTTTTCGTTAATTAATTAATTATTGATGATAATATCTAATATACTTTCTATTAATATTTACTGGAATTTGGTTTATTGATTAGTCAATATTTATATTTTATTTACATTAAGCTATATATGTATTATCATGTTTAATGTATGTTGGAACAAAAGAATATAGATCAAGCGATTCTCTATAAGTCGCTTGCTCTATATTTTTTGGTTGGAACCCAAATATTAATATTTTAACATTGTGTTGCGTTGCTTTCTGGCGAATTTGCATTTATATATATACAAAATCAAACTATTTATAATTATTAAGTGACCATAATAAAAAAACCTATGAGAAAAGATGGCATAAAATCGTTTAAAAGCAGGTAATGATTTATCGTAAAATTAAAATGTAATTTAACATTCAAATTTTAAAATGCATATATATATATTCACATATGATATCCCATTGCTATATTTTAGTAATAGTGAAAATATATTTAACATACATTTAACTGTATTTCATATTATGTAAAAGCAATAATTTTAAATTATAGTCATTAATATAAACAAGTTACTATTTGAAATTTACTTTCTTTGATTTCCGTTATCTGTATCATATTTTCATTGCACAATAATCACCAGAATTGCATTACAGAATATTTTGTAGAAAGTCCATTGTTGTCACAATTTTACTGAAGAGCTAGAGTTTTGGATTATTTGTTCATTTTATGTATTTTTAATAATTTCTATTTACTTTTCCTTAAGCACCTACTATACAGGTGACATTTTATTTTTTACCTCCACCATATTCGGTAGCTGATCCAATCGCGTTATGCCTCTAATTTTCGAGGTCATTTCTACTCTCTCATTGTTATTATATTTTTATGTTCACCGTGCTTTTTTGTTGTATTTTCCCTTTTAAAACGAATTAGTTAATACTTTTTTCACGAAGTTTGAAGATACACACAAAAAATTACTGGAAAATAACCAATTAACGCCAAAGAGTTAAATGAAATACTTTTCAATTTTGCTATAGATATCAAAGCATAACTTTTATTGTGGTAGATAGATTTGGATTTTTGTGCTTGTTGTGTTGATAGCCTCTTTGTTAGACTCACTCTAACGAATCTTTATTTAAATATTTATTTAATGGATATATTAAAATTTAAATCAAAATATAGTTATACAGACTCATACAGGTAAAATGTATTATTATTCATTAATAATGTTGATTATTTATTTTAGTTATTTCTTCATAATATCTATTGTTAAATTCAATTGGTTATTATTAATAATCTATTATTACTCCGTTCAGAAATTTAAATACAAATTGATTTCGGAAACATCATGTTTAAAACTATCGGCAGTTTTAAAAATAGTTATATTTCACTATATTTGATAAAAAATAAGTAAGTCTCACGTAAAACGTTTATTAAAATAAATTCTCGAGTCTAATAATTAATTGATGCTACTTAAATCTTCACTAGAAATGTTCAATCAGGGACTTCTAAAACTACTTGGTTTTAGAAATTTTAATAAATTCCAGTAACACTATACTCTCTACTTCATAAACCTTCGTGTGAACCATCTATTGATTTGATGTTCATTAAAAATCGTTGCTTTAACATATTTGTTCCTGCATTTGATAGAATATGTTGGAGCATAGAATTTAATCATAGAATGCCGATCTAAAATATTTCCAATGAACAATTTGTGCATTTTGCAATTGTGGTCAACATATATTTTTTCAAAAATTAAGTATAATATGCTAACTATTAAAAATATATATTAAGTATCTATATATTGACAACAAACATACTTCTTCACATTATTACGCTATTTGTTCAGATAGCCAATCTATGTTTACAAAGTAAAACAAATAGCTATGATTATTAATTTTTTAAATCTATTCTGAATTTAACAATACAAACAATGTAAACTTTATAGTCTATGTTTGGGCTAATTCTTGGACAGACATAAAATATTATAACAAATTGCTTTAGTATTTTCTGAATAATAATAAACCTACATGAAAGCACATAACATTGACTCAATAATATAAACATTTAAAGTCTGCATATCCAATATAGATATATTGGAGCATAAAAAATTACTCGTTTTATTTGTAAAACAAGATGACCAACTCTATATATAGGTATCATTAAAACGAATCAAATTAAAAACAAAATTTTATTTCCCATTCTATTAAATCCTTTGAATTATTTTATCATATTTTAGTTGAAGTTTTATTTGTAAGTGACAAATAATAAATTAATTATACAATAGTTTTTTATATATGGCATTTTAATATGATATATTATCGCGGGTCTATAGTAACCACCTTCGAGATGGATTTCTGTCTCTCTCCTCGAAGGTGATAAGTGTCTTGGCGTCTGTTATGCAATTAAAGTTTAAAAGTGAACCATGTGAAAATGGAAAGACATGGTAAGAGGAGATGGTGAATCTTTCGTTTGATTAGAATATAAACTTTTGAAATTTACTAGGCGATGAACTACAAGTAAAGAATCAAGAAAACGAATAATTAAATGCAACACATACAACATTTAAAAGTGAGTCATAAATATAGTTTAAATTTACAAATAAATGATTATCAATAACAAAATATTATAAAAAAATCAATAGTTTTGAAATTTTCTTGAGAAATTGTTATAATTAACATTTAAGATGTGTTTTATCAATTTATTTTAAATAGTTGTAAAAATAGAGAAATATTCAAAATGTTCCAGTTATATTATTAATTGAACTTCATGTATTTTATTGATGAAGTATTTGCAGACAACAAGTACCTACATACTTAATTAATCCTTAAATAAATAGAAAATATCTGATATTATTTTTATCAAAACTAAATGTGTCGTTTATATCACGAAAAAGTAATGCAGTCAGAGCAATAGATTATTTAGATGAAAGACGTATGCAGAAGACAATTATAATGTACAGTTAGGAAATATATTCTCCATAGCGGATATTTGCTTATCCAAGATTATATTCAAAGGTCAAAACTAAGGGAATATATTTATCCTCAAACAATAAAATTTAAACTACTCTGTTTAGTAAAGAAAAGACTTAGAGAAAATTTGATTTAATGTGCGATATTTAAAACTCTGGTATTAAATGACCTTTTTTTAATCCAAATATCGCTTTATACGCTGCCATACCTGACAACATAGCCTAGACATAGTGTATAATCTAAATCTTTCAAAAACTTTAATTAATTTAGTAGGTAAATCATTGGAAGCCTAAAGAGTATATTTTAACTTTAATAATGATGGATTAGAATTTGGGGCTTTTATGATAACTTGTATAGAATACGTGAGACGTCTTTTGAGAGCAGACATGGAAGAGGTTTAAATGTATTGTATAACTTACAACATTCAATGGTTTAGGGAATTTACAGTTGTTATCGAGATGTTTAAATAAAAGTTTGAGTAATCATAACCTTAAGACAAATAATAAAATAGCATTCATAATTGAATAATAATATTCTTTACAATGATGGTATTAAATCATAGATTTTGTTTGAGGAAGATTGAATAATTAAATGTTGTTTATTTACTAAAATACAAATATATGTACATATATATAAAAAAGAACATAAAAAATACTATCTTATGTTAGTTTATTTAAAGGGGCTACTTATTTCGATGCAAATAATTTTAACAATAATACCAGAGAATATCAATCAATAGGAATAACAGCTGTTAGTATTCAATTTATTAAGTCTTCAATATATGTAATGTTTGTTAGTGTTCAATTTATTTAAATTTTAATTAATTAAGGCTTCTTTTTATAGTTTGATAGTAGAATTCATTTAATTATAAAATGTGTAATATTTAATGCAAGAGAATATTTTACTTAACAGTAAATTGTTCTATATTTGATAAATAAATCAATCAAATATATATATATAAGAAACCGCTTACTCATAAATTATAAACCGAAAACAGCTTGCATGAAAATGTATAAATTACAGATTTTGAAACAGTAGTTAGGTACAAGATATAGTAGGTACATAATATATTGTATATGAAACTAAGATCTATATTACAAATATATTTGAAAAGTATACCACATTAAAAAAATTAGTTTAAGTAAAAGAAAACTTGCTTATATAATTAAGTGCTACATAATGTTTATCTCTTTTAAGCCTGATTCCCATTACCTGCGTGAAGAAATGTTCACGATTGTGGGCGAACTAAATTAAAGTGAAAAATGAGTATCGTCTGCAGACTATAACTGTGTACTATAAGCCAGAGGTCTCCTATTCCACTTTTTGAGTCATACAGGTAATGTCTACAATAATCGACTAATCCTCAAAATGGTCTATCAGACTTACAACTTAGGGGAGCTGATTAGTCTGCTTTTGATACAGAGCTAAGAAATGTGACTACCTCTTTTTCAAAAGTGAATTATGCGAAACATATTTTTACAGACCCGTGTCTAAATTTATTTCCTATATAAAGTCACTTAATCAGAAGTATCAAAAAGAAAGATTCAACAAAATTTATCCTACCCTACAAAACAAAATCTGCCACAACCGCTCTCGCACAACTCTATGTTACTTATCTAAGAAGATCAATTCTATCGAACCTATATTTGTCTTTAAAAAGCTGTTTGGCATACTGGATAAAAAGGAAGGGAAACCTGAATTCCTCAAGAATTCTAACGTGTCTATTTATATATCATCAGTGCTTTTGCGATATGAGCTACATTGGCTTAACATACCGAAAGAATCAATGAGCATTCTAGATATCTCTCTCTTCGTCGATCTACATGTTTGTAGATCGATGTATTTCGATGTAGACATGTATTTCCAGTCTACAGATCATACAATTAAAGAGGAGAACTTTACGGTTATTGCTTGCCTACAATCTAAATTGGATTGTGTCCGAGAAACCCAGGAAATAATTGCAAGATGTCCCGAACTTTATGTAAAAGGTGGCGTAATCTCTTGTATTGGTTTCCTTGTGCTCTCACGCTCTATTTTAATCAGATCTAGTCTCTCATGTTTGTATGTAGTCTGATTAATTAATATTGTAAATATTTCAACTCTGAAGTAAACTTGCTTGATAATGGGTCATAAATGAACTAAAACGTTACCTCATATATAATAATGTTTATTTCTAAATTGTATGGAAAATGTAACGAAAAATATATCAATAAAGCTTTTTATTAGGGGGTTAAAAGCTCTTGGTTTTTTATCCTATTATAATTTATTCAAATTGTTACGTCATATTTTAGATGATAAATTAAAGTTATAACAGATATTGAGCTATACGCTAGTAAGTTAATTGTATATATATTACGTCATAGTGTAACGTTTTTGTATTGTTGTTATAGTTTTGTTAAATAGTAATTGAGCTCTCTGTATGTCGCAGAATCGATTGCATGCACCCCACATCACATTAGAAAGATGTGAGGATATGGAGATGTATTTCTAATAATAAATAAGCTTATTGAGTAAAGGTGTGCAATATTCTTTACAAAAGTGAAACATATATCTACGATATCAACTATGAATACAATTCAATAGGTGACAACAAATTCAACTGTACAAATAAGGAAATTTCAAGAGACTAGTTAATATTTTTTTCATTCTCGCAATTACATTTTCATATTACAATCACGGCAGTATATCAACATTAATTAATTATTTATCTACGAAACTGTCAATATACAAATACCATCAATGTACCATCGAGAGCAAAATAAAACACTGAATTCCAAACGAAAATATTTGTCTTTGAGACAATCGTTAGATAAAACGACGACGGACCAAAGAAGGTTCTGACATAAACCTGAGTCCACAGTACAAAAAAGTAGGATCTCCAACTCATTCTAAAGAAAAGAACATTATACAGTTTTTATGGTTGTTATAGGCAACAAACGAGTTACTACGGAATTATAGATTTAATTTTCATTTGAATATCTATATAAGGTGAATGGGGATTCTTTTCTAATAAGGCTCACATAGACATTTATTGTTATACGAAGCTTTTGCCTCTTCAATGGTAGAACTTCCTCTTTTCAATTCGATCTTGCTTTTGATCTCATTTTATCTGAGTTCAAATTTCAGACGTAGTTGTCCTTTTTCTACGAGTAGATTATGTAAACACATTCACGTGTTGTCTTACAGACTAATAGACGTACTTGGCAAGCTGCAGAGTATACGTATGTGATAGGATAGGATGTGATGTGATGTGAAGTGATAGGATTTGAATATCGAAGTATTTATTCAATTTGTAAAATGAAAATAATCTAGAGTGTGGAAAAGAACATATAAGAGACTAAACGATAGACAATACTATTCTATAATTTTAAAAGATATGAAAATTTACCCAAAATTTTTTGTTTGGGGTGCAATTAATGGACTTTTATTATATATTTATTTGACTGTATGTAATGGTATTTTTATTGTTAAATATCTATAAATAAGCAATTATACATACAATCAAAAATATTCTTAAAAATGAGTAACTGATATATTTAAGTAAAATCAATTGAGCTTTAATTCTTCAAATTTGTATAATATACTTTTAATATGTGAATATAAACATATGAAACATATATTTGGAAATACATGGCATCAGATATTTCCTCAGTTTCCAATTAATTATCTTGTCATCTGATGCGATATACATATAGACGTTTAAGAACCCTTGGGGAACACTGAAAGGTTCTTGCGATATTCGTGTCTTAGGTCGACGCTTATATTCTCACGACTTTGCTTGGCTTAGGTCAGAATTGGGTGGTGGGCGCCCAAGAGGCTCCTTAGCTCCATATTTCCTGATGGTATAGTTATCACATTTTCCTATTTCTGAGCTGCAACACTATAATTGTACACAATATTCTATACAAATATTTTGTCTCTCCGTTGGTTGGCGAGTATGATATTGACTTTTAGGGTGATGGCTCAGAATCTGTTAAGATTATTTAAGGTGTCTAATAATAAATTCTGAAGTAAATTATAAAGAATAAATACGGACTCCTTGGATATAAACATTCCGATTTAATTTTAAAGAGAAGCATTAAATATTGTTTACCTATTCACCAATTTATAATTTCATCTTCTATAACTATACTAACGTTTCGTTAAGTAGTATGGAATGCACATGGGACATTCTAAGTATCATTTTCAATTCATTTTTGGTATTCTGTTTTTGTACTTTGCAATAGCACTAAGAGAGAGTTGTCAACGAAACAGCACATTTTCTAGTTCTTCCTGTATTACTAGTAACATTAGTAGTATGAAATCATCAATATATATTCTGATATTTTATTATTTAATAGATTCCTTGTATAGTTTTAAAGTTATAAAATTCTTTAAAACTATACATTATTTTCAAGTACTCAATCACCCCATGTTTCCTAGATAGTGCTCGTAAAACAGTATTACTATAAATGTCCAATCTATTCTATTTGTTAAAGTATTTATGTTAGCTGATAATGTCGTGGATTCTTCAATTTCACTTAAACAATTAAATCTTTTAAACTTCCACGCAAATCACTAGCTGTTCCCACATACACATATACCAGTAAACTATATTTAAGAAGCTGAATTTAATGTATTTATTATAGATCTATATATATTGTGCTATAGTAGTAATATGTATTCTGGATTTCTCTGGACAATTTAATTTCTTTCATGTAGTTGGCGGTAAACGATTAATTAGTATATAAAATACTTTCCAAATCAAAATTATTAGGATATAAAAAGTTAGTAGTAGGGAAGGTGTATCACGACATCACCCCCCTGCCCCCCCCCCCATCACGTCCAATCAGGATCGAGCA
>JAYRBW010126334.1:0-16500 GCA_036023295.1 Invenusta paracnida | reverse complement strand
ATGAAACTAAATAGTGTGATGTAATAATTATTATGCCAATTGCGTATACTCAATTATGCTAGATGCGACATTTTGGTTTCCAAACTGCTTGCGTAATCTAAAATGAGAGAACAAAGGATTATGCCAAATGCGATTATGCGAAACACTACGCACCCCTTCAAGCTTTAGAAACAATATTTATTTTCACAATTATCATTCATACTAAAATATATACAGCAAATGGGTAAAACTGGTTTTGTTATGCTTACCGTAATACCTTTTTAAAATCAATTAATATGTACTATTCATAGTTTGTATATATTTGTATCATTATAAAAAGACAGCATTTTTACATTTTTGTCATATACCTACTATATATGACATATTTTACACTCATTTTAATATAACACTTTATATTTAGTTTTTTTTGCATTACGGAATGCGTTATATACATATATTGTGTTGTGATGCATTATTATCTATATCTAGTATATTACCCGATTAACTATTGTTTCTTAAATTAATTACATAATACCATCGGTTGTATACTTATTTTTATTGTTATATACATATATACCTATTTATAATATAGATAATTAAATTGTATTATAAAGACTGTTGTTATATAGCTATTTAGATTTACAATTTAGTTTGCTATATCCATAGACTTTAAATGGACTAATATATATTCTACTATTAACTGTTTTATTTAAAGTCTATTTGACTATATCGCACCATTATAACGAGACATGCTTGCTACAATGAGGACATGCTGCAATTAAATGTTCTCATAATTAACCTGTTCTCAAGGCACGAACAATCTTTTCCATGTGTTTTTATGTATCTATATAACGATGTTTATAACAAAAATGCACATTGATGAACTGAATTTCAGGAATATTGTGCTTTTAACGAACTTTTCCAAATATTTATTAAAAATATAGCTAGCTGTACAGTTTACATTTATCAAATTTACATACATATGTGGTTAATCAGTTATTAAACATTTATTCAAAATATTGTTATACCGTGTAACCGTGTAACAACTAACGATTGAAAACGTTAGTAATCAATTTAGACGAGAACTTATATAGCTATTTTTTCTAGAGTTTTAAGTGCGTTTATAACGAAATGCATATGTAATGAACATTTTTTCGGTCTCTGTGCCAGTTCGTTATATGCGTACACTATAACTGTATTATGTACGTTTTGTCGATGACTCTTATTTTTCGGTATGTAAAAAGCATGACGCATTTCATTAATTCTTATTTGATAAGTGCTTTCTCAAACCTATTAATTATTGCGTGTGTAGCTTTTATAATGAGACAATTGTTATCCTACATTAATTGTTCGCAGGTTATAAATAATGTAGGTGGAGCATTTCTACGATATAATATACACTATATAATAATTACCTCACTACACATAAGCGTGGATCATGAGGATTAAATGCTTTTATTAGATAGTTAAAAAATGGGATATCACAGTATTAGTAAAATAGAGGAAATAAATGACGTTATTCGCATCAGAAAAAATCCTATTTTTGCGAATTTGATATTTTTAGAACCCTAGAGTAATATAATAAAAATTATACCCTACACTCTTGCGACAACTTAGGAGGTCTTAAAACAGGTATCATAAGACTCTAAAATACTAAGGTATCTCAAAAAGGACTTATTTTTACCTACATAAAGACGTCATAATTATAACCTCCCTTTTTAGTACATAATTTATAATGTGCCAAACGATTACATGAACAATAGGTAATTGTAAATTAAATTAATCGGCATTTAATTTATGGTTAATATAACTTAACTATATAAATATGAACAATAAAAATGATTTGCTGTCTGCCGAGAATTTAATTATTGTTAATATAACTTAAAAAATATATTCTAAAAGTTATGCAAATGTTTTTTTACCAAAAGTTTAAAACTAATTGAAAACATATTTCAGGGGACAATTATAAAATTCTAGTTTGTAGAACAATGATATCTCTGAATTTAATGGTATGATTATTTGTTTCAATTTAATTGTTAAACTTTAATGAAAACATCTAAAATATCAATTACTTTATGCATTACTTTTAAATTAAATAAATCATAAAAAGTAACTTTAATTGTTACCTTAAATGTAAGAGAGAATTGCCCTATATACGAATTTAATATAATCCTTAATTGTCACATCTATGCAATTTAGTATGACTGCGAAACGTACATAAATAAAACTATAATGCCAAGTGTTGAATCCAGTAGTATGTTACCTAATTTTTCTTAAATATCAACACAAAATTTCATTGTCATGCACCGATAATTAATTACCTATTAATAATTAAGTGGGGCGTGTTTAATTCTTTTAAACAATTTCGTAAATACTCATTTCAGGGAATACTTAAATTGTAATTGTAGTAGTCCCTGACTGATTTAATAAATGTATACTTAAATTATAGCAAAGATAATAGATAATAACTATATTATTATCTTTGAATTATAGTGAATAAAATTTGTTATTCTTTTTTGCATATATTATTGCATAATTATATGATATTGGGTGATTATTTTATCAATTATAATTTGAATCTAGACTCTTAAATTGTAGATAATATTACCCCTTTCAAGGAATGTAGTTTTACGTTTTTTCTCTATTTTATAGATGTACATTCAATATAAAGTTGGGAAATTGTATGCAATTGTAACACTATTACCTACATACAGTTTGAAATTTAAGGATATAAAAAAATGAATAGTGGAATGGTGCACATTTTGTATTATAATCAATTACAATATGCAGTGTACAGGAAGCTATTTTTCAGAAATTAATATATACAATTTCAAAAATGAAACTAGTAAGTTTGCATATCTATGGCTATATAAACTAAAATACAGTAATTATTTGACATATCGCATTTAGTTGGATTACAATTATTGAGCTACAGTTAATTACGAAATAATTTCATTTTACTAAATTGAAATTATATTCTATACTGTTATTAACTATATTTATTAATACCCACGATAACCCTAACCTAGGTATGTTGACTTCGAAAAGTACATCTGATTGTCTACCTGCTTATACTCTCCAACAATCTTTAATTAGTCTACTACGTGAAGATTTATTTTTACTTTTATAACTAATCAGAGATATCTGTTTTACAACTTTACATATTTTTAAAATTTTACAATAACATTTACTATAACACACATATAGCTGTACCTATATAATATATATATATATATATGCTCATGAATTAATTTTTACTTATTAACCAAATTACAAATTATAATTACAAAATATTTACAGTTTATGCATTTATCATATAGAGTACCTATAACTAAATGAATGAGTACAAATATTTTTTATACTAATAAGAATATATAATATTTTTACGTAGCCACTATTTCAAAGTATATGTAAAATTCAGGGATTATTAGAACTACTAACAAATTTTAAACTAGTTTAAACTTAATTTGCTATAGTTAAATTATAATGTTTACTAATTATTTTTAACCTCTTGTATTATAGGTATTGTATTAGTGATTAAAAAACGTATTTAATAAAACTTCAAGTTATTTGTTTTCCTACGGAAACCTAATATATAATTATTATAAAAAAAATAAGTTTCCTATTTAAAGTATTTTCGTAACAATGATGTAATCCAAGCATAACAATAATTACAAAATCAGTTTAAAATATATGCATCACTCGAAGATGTGTCGATCATAGACAAATTGAACTGCATAAAAGAAGAGAATATTGTCAAAATATGTTTATTATGTAAGAGATAAGTATTTTAGTGATACATATCGTGGTTCATATAGTCTGAAAAACGGACTTATAATTAAAGAATAAATCAGTATATAATATTCTGGAATCTAGATATTAGGTATTAAATCGTTTGTATATTTAATATGTATAGGTACATAGATACACATTAATTATAGTTTCAAATTCAATTTTATTAATCGTAATATATTTAAATCTTCAGTCCCTTTTTTATATCCACATGTGTTAAATTCCCTTGTTAACTGGTTTACGAATTCTAAATCATAAGCTATATTAGGGTATTCCCATAGAAATAGTTTTATTGTTGTTTTCCCTGATAATACCAGTTCTCTATGGGTGTTCTATAATTATCCACATATTCAAAGGACTAAAGTAAAAATTATATAGCAATTGTTAACAAAATAGCAATTTCCAATCGATTATAAATATCTATCGTTATTAATTATATGTAACTTAATATAGTTTTTGCTTATTAATGGGCATTTTTGAAAGCCAAAATAATGTAATTATCTCAAATATTGCATTTTACTCAACGACAGTTGAGTAATATATGTAACTGTTTAAAATAGTTGTTATATAATAGTTGAAAATATTACAAAGATATTTTCATTTTACTAAAAAGTATGATTTTTATTCTTTACTGCTTTTTAGTGTGGTTATTAAAATCAGCGGAAAGCGCATATTAACGAGTATACCTACCTCGATTGATTATTTTATGTCAAGATTATTTTTTACTTTTGTAAGCTGTCAATAGATATATGTTTTACTTTATATGAACTTAAAACAATGTATATATGTTTATTTATATATTAGAAAAATTATTATAAATATATTGTAAATATATTATTACACTTATATGTACATAATGTATATATATGTATAAATTAATTTCAATGAATTTAACATATTATTCCTCAATGAATAGTATATTGCATTTAACCATTATAGAGTATAAATGCAGCCTGTGAAATTTTTAAATTGTTATTAAGTATTTGTGACATCATATATTTTTATATGTTATATATTTATTATTACATGTTTTATTTATCTGTGTAAGTATAGTCAGTTTTATTGGAAGACAAATTTCAGAGTATACAGATGGTTCACTGCAATTAATGCGTGCATTATTAAATAGCTGAATGTGCACAGTAATTATGTAATGTGAATTGGAAATACTGTAGGAAGATACTGTTGTTTTAGTTTCTACATATCTGAACTACTATCTTTCAAAACATGGTGGTTTTATCTATTTGTCGGGAAGAACTTTACTAAGAGCCAAACGAATAATTACACTGGTCGATATGTAATCGGGGCTACGCCAATTAAAGTTGGTCCGTATTGACAATTACCGGATGTTAAATATTGAAATTGAATGAATGTAGTTTAAAGCAATGTATATTTTATCTATGCGTCGAGCAATAAGAAATAGTTGTAACAAATTCTCCGGAGTTAAAATTTCTAAACTCTAACACATATTTTTCTCATACATCTTTTTAATTTGGAGATTTAAAAAATGCCTAAATCTGCCATTTTGACTGGTATAGCAAACAAATTTCGAGATTTGCAAATGAAACGTGGATTTCCTGTTTTAATCTTAATTGTCGCGGCATTCAATGTGACCTTAATCGGAGGAAAACGCCGGACCATCGGAATCCTGGTGTCAGCGCTTCATTCAGCTTTTAACACAACGACGTCAATGACTCAGTTAAATTGGATTGCTGAGAGCTACACTGCCTTGGCATTCTTTTTAGTACCTTTCTCTACGACTTTTCTTCTACATCATGGTCGACCTTATCAACGCAGCATGTTTGCTGCGGGGCTGCTTATTCTACTCAGTTGTCTCATGTCAGCCACCGTACCATCGCCAGCCTATCTCTTCTTTACGCACACGGTCCTCCATGGAATGGGTTCCACTTTAGTGATTGCTACCTGTGCTCTCATAATTGGTGACTACTTCGATAGAGGGCATAGATTCCACGTGCTGGCTACAGCGCTCATTTCGGATGGTCCACTTGGTGTTGTTCTTTTCGGACCACTCTATGCTTTTCTTGTGGAACACTGTGGATGGCGAAATGCTTTTGTCTTTGTAGGACTAATATTTATGGTTTCTTGCTGGCTAGGAGCGTTCGTATTCTTCCCAAACAAGAGAGAGGAATACTCCGATTTGTCTACTGAAGAAGAAGGCTTCGTAAATATATTTCCATCGGAGCCAACTGCAACAGATAACAAGGGATGGGCGTTTCCATCTTTTTCCCACATCTATGAAAATCATCAGATTATTTTATGGCTTTTTGAACGTATGGTACATTATGCAGTAGTATTCGATTTACTAATGAATCTTACTGATTTTGTTACTGATAGGATGGGTAATCGATTAGAGCAAGGCTCACAGATCAATTTGGCATTTGGATTAGGGGAATCAGCCATTTTTATCTTAGGTTTAATTTTTGGTGATCGCATACAGGGATATATATCTTTTGCATATTTAGTGGGGTCATTTTTCTCTCTTGCGTTTATGTTTATTATTGATTTTCTTTTCGTTGACATGAATTCACTAATTATACTGTCAGGGTTTCTCGGATTTTTTATTGGTAGTGGCAATTCTTGTCTTTACGCTGCTTCAGAAGAAATTATGTTGGTTCATGGGTCAATAGGATTTCCAGTGAGTATAATGATGACTGGTGTGGGAATGCTTATCTCCCCAATCTTCTCTGGATATATTATCGATACGCTCGGATACCAGGCTTATTTTAACTGCCAGACAGGATTAATTGCTCTTCGATTCTGCCTCTTAATTGGAATCAATTCCATGATGTGGGAGCATCGCAAGAAAAACAAAGAGTTGATGAAACTGCGCGAGAAACATCTTCTTTTGACTGAGGTGAAACAACAATCCGGGACACAAGAAACAGACTTAATGACGGATAGGAAACCAGATACTGCAGTTCAATTTGTTGAGTAACTAAATAACGTTACAAATTTAGAAATCACTTGAAATGATATGTGTTTATGTATGATATTTTATTTATGATTTGTCTTGATATACATTATTCTATTTATTGATGTTATTAAAATACGTACTCGTAAATTGATGTTTAATATATTTGTTTACTATAGTATTAACGTATTCGTATTACAAATTATTTATTTCATTTTCAAATTGTTCTAGAAAAATTCACTCTGACGTTTGAACATCAATGGAATATCTTAATTTAAATGTGCATATTTTATCATTTATACTAATTATATTAATGTTATACTGTTTAAAGATGTAATTATAACATACAGGGTGGTTCAAAAGTAACGCAACTATTTTCAACAAATTTATTTATCAAAATACTATTTTCATAACAATATAAGTATTAACAATATTAACAAGCAACTCAAGCTGTCATATTTAGTCAAGCATCTCAAAATGGTCACTTGCTTGTTGGATGGCAAGCAATCAATAATTTATGAAATATATAAATTTGATAATTAAATTTGTTGAAAATAGTTGCGTTACTTCTGAACCACCCTGTAGAGTATTTGTGTGTACACACAGCCTTAATTTTTAAAACAAGAAATAATGCTGATTTCACCATGAGCATAAAATACATAAGAGACGTCACGATTTTAAATGTGATAGCACAAATAGCAAAATAGTGGTGCAAAGAATGACAAAATTGTTTTGATGTTTTTTATTTCTCTATTCATTTTTCCTAACATAGTCATTTACATTAAATAATTATTTAAAATCAAAAGCAAGTTTATTAATCAAGTGTGTATCTACATTGCTAGCAAATATACAAAAACTTGACACTATCAATAAATAGTAAACATTACTGCACAATATATATAACAAAAAAAAATAGTTAACTATGCACATTTCGATTTTCAAACAAAGGTAGTCCTTAACAAAATGTTATAGGTGACGAAGGGAATAAATAGTATAAAAATGAAAGATGTTTTTTGATAAAAAAGTGTATAGTACTTTTAGACAACTGACAGTTTAATGTATTACCAGCTATAAAATGTTTTACAAACAAACTTTGTAGCATAATATATCCATTTGAAAATTAATGACTAAATACTGTCCATATATTAATAAAAAATATTCAAATAAAATATATTGTGTGGAATTATGTGAAGTTGAATCATACAAAATATGCGCCGAAGTAATTCCAATAAATTATGAACTTTTAAATTAAAGTATCTAAGCAAAGGTAATGATGTATTACTAAAATTCAAAACAAACAGGTACTTTCGCACGCGACGTTGTAAATAATAATTCTATATTCGTTATATTATGTAACCTGATAATAGTTTAAGCAGTCACGTGGAAAAAAAATCCATCGGTCTTTTTATATATTGTACAAATTGTTTCATTGAGTTTGTAATAGAAAATTATTCGATCAAGACAGTAATGATTATTTTCACAAATTCTAAAAATATGGAACTTCTTTAAGTGAAAAAATTCAAGTTTAAAAGAAAAGACAATACGAACTGCACAATGAATACTCAGACATTTTCGCTATATATCAACAAATCCTGTAAGTGAGAATGAAAACATGCAGAATTCTAGAAAAATGAGCAGAACGGGACAATTAAAAATTAATTAGACGGAAGCTTAACTAAATGACTGATTTAATGTCTTTTAACTATACCCAACAAAACTCTTTGCCAGCAATCAATGTTACTAGGTATATATCTTACGTGGATACTGATCGACAGGGGGTTGCTTAACCGCGGAGGTGGTGGTGATGACAGTGGTAGTAGTGCCTCCAGAATACTTGGCGCCAGAACGTTTTCCACGACAACAACAGCAGTAAACGATGACACCAACGATGACAGCGAGAATGAGGAGCCCAATTACCACACCTGCAACACGACCACCTCTGGAAACACAGATCATATAATGACGATGATGAATTCAAGATAATAATATGGTCAAGTAATAGTAATTGTCACTTTAAAAGCAGCCTAGAAAAAATTGTATATAGAAAAGATACAAAAAAAATGAATTTTGTATTTGAAAAATTTTATTAAAAGGTATGACACAAATTGAAATTCGAATGGTTAAATTTTACATTTATCGGCGTTAAATAACAAATTAAAATATCTTAAATTAATTATTATAAATTTAAAAACAAATATTTCATAGAATAATTATCTAGAATACGTCCTTCCAAAGAAACTATTTAACTTTAATAAATACGTTTAGAAAGTATACTTTTCTGATTAAAATTTGGAATATTTTTGTTTTATATATTTAAGATATCTACCTTAATTATTCGATCAAGACAATAACGATTATTTTCCCAAATTTATTGTAGATTAATATATGTATATGTTTATATATATATATATATATCAGTTTCAATATATCATAACAAACAAAGAAATAAAAGTATAAAGCATTTCACAAACATACTTTTATTTTGAGTTCATTTTAATTATTGCAATACTGTTGTTTTTCAAATGATACAGCGAAGTTTTTATAAAAGCTAACCTTTAGTAAAACAGTTTACTTTAAACTATGGAATCTATTGAACATAATTGGACAACAACAGTATCAAAAAAAAACTTCAGAATAGAAAATAGATTTGATCAAGACAATAACGATTACTTTCACAAATTTATTGTAGATTAAAAATATGGAACTTATCTAAGTGTAAAAATTAAAGTTAAGTACTTTTAGTAAAGTTTACTTTAAACTATAGAATATATTGAACATAATTGGACACTACCAGTATCAGGAAAAAACTTGTACCAAGAATTCGTTTTATCTCAAAACTATATCTAATAACTTGGCTATCACACCAATTCACCTAAGCAATCAGTAACTCTTTCTTACACTTTAAGCGGAGTGATATATATGTAAATATAACTAAAATAGATAGAGATTATTGTACTTTCTACAGAAAGTTTGAAACATCCAGTTGAACATTCCACAGTATTAGTTTACACTAGCTTTATACTCGTAGAAAAGAGAGAAAGTCTACACCACCGAGTAGTTGGACAGCAAGAAAATCAATAGAGAAAAGTTTGATTCAAGAACAAGTTAGATTATATATGCAAAGATACACTAGCATAATATAGAAGAAAATCCATTGCAAACATGTATATGCATAGCGAACCAAGTGCATCTTTACAGGTAAAAGTAGAATGCAAACAGCGTGTCTCTAAAATCGAAAAACCCATATATGCAACAATTAACTAAATATGTTATATATTATTATACATATTAATTATGATAATGAGAGAATTATTTAAACTTAATTATGATCAACTGCCAAACAATTATTTCTATATCTAATAATAAATTAATGTAAAAATACTTACCTAAATATGTTTTAAATTGTTAAACAGAATTCATTCTAACATTATTTGAGATAAAACAAACAGGTACCTATGTACATATATCGGCATATAAGTATCAAGCAAGTAGAAATATATGAGTAACACTGGATACTTTACATGTATCTAAAATTTAAAATCATCTAATCTAATAAGTATAATATAATAAATTGTAAAAACAGTTCTAAATTTAAACATTTTGCACATTTTACAAAGTTGAAAAATGCAATATAATTCATTAACAAGAAAAACAGTCCATGGTTAAAATAATTAATACTTTTTAATAGGTTGACCATTTATTGTCCATGATATTTGAAATTGTCAACTCACCCCTGCCAAAATCCGCAGCAATACTCCCGGTATTCATTACCACAACAGTACACCTTGGAATAGTCTTCAGTTAAAGGACATACAAAGTAGCCATAAGCCGTGTCATTGTTAAATGGTGAGGCCTTTGTGTTGTAGCAGATCTCAAAATCTGAAACAGAAAAATGTAAATATGCACATTAATATAATATTGTATTTTGTGTTAATGATGCTAAGTATGTAATTCGAAATAATTTCTAGCTATATTTTATTAAAATTTATAGAGTTGTAACATATTTTTAAACGGTTCCTAAATGGAGCTATTATATATTGATATATACACAGGCCATACAGTGAATAGACAATGGCAGAGATATTTGCAAACATTCATAGAAAGTTCAGAAAGATTAACACGCATTAAATTGAAACACGTACTGTGGGTTATTTATAGTGACGAGAGAAGTGCAGAGATATTTGCAAACATTCAATAGTCGCAAAATATGTTGGCAGGGGGGAGTGAGGGTTAGTGCAATAGTATGTAACACGCAGTACTATTTTGCAGGATGATATTATGTAGTTATATGAAAAAATATAGGGAGCCCAAATGCTACTAAATTTTGAAAGATTTAGTCAACATTTAGAGACATTTGGGCTCCCTATATTTTTTCATTTCAACGTTATGCTATGGGAATCGCACCAATTTGTTAAAAAATGTTGTTATATAACTGGAAAAGGAGAGATAGATGAATGTTGTAATATTATAGTTATTATGACCGCATATAGCCAAATTTAATGATATTTTAAGATTGGCTAATCTACACCCGCGCACACATATGCGGAAATTTCAAACGATTAGTTACCTATTAAAACAAAACACTTGCGCGCGTCTTTCAAACCCATATATAGCAGGAGAATTATGTGGCTATTGTGAGCATACATGCACCGATTTAAACAAGTAAGGTAGCGATTCCCATATAATAAATGGTGTAGATTTCGATTATTATAGCATTTTTCATTTGATCAGAGTATTCCTAATTGAACGTGGGCGCCCAATCTCCTAACAAAGTAGAAATTGGCGGGCGTCTTTTAAATTCATGAGGCTCTATCTCAACTGGAAGCAATTAGTAACAACTTGTCAGAAACCGGGTGCAATTTTTAAATTAATACCAGTCTGACGCATTTTTTTAAATTGGTACAATCAATAAAAACTAAATGTCACGGTATTATTGTGCTTAGCAACACAATAATTATTTCCTCTAAGCGAAAATATTGTGAACAAAATAAAAATAAAAAAAACGATATAAATATATATACATTCCAATCAGGAGATATCCATTCTTTTGTAGACACCTTGTTATACATATATATATATATGTTATTATATATCTAATATATTAATTTTGTAAGATCAGATTTTTTGTAATCTTAAAATTAATCATACAAAAATTATTAGATACAAAAACATATATTTCAGAATATAATATATTACTTCCTTCATTATTTAAATAGACATTTCGAATATAAAAAAATATCAATGCTACATATTGTAGTAAATAAATTCGTTTAGTTGCTAGATTTTTAACAATTTTGAAATAAATGCGTAGTTATAAAATCCCAAACTATATTGATTAGTGAGATACAGAACTGAATACAATACAGTTCCTCGTTATAATAGGTCTATTTTTAATGCAAGCAATAAATATATTTATTGTGAGGAACACATATATTGAAGCATTATAGGTCTATATAAAATGTTCTCATATATCATTTTAGTGATGAAGAGACACAATGCACATTTTCTATAGATATAATCCAATCAATATAAAATTAGAGAGATAGGACAAAAAAAAATGTCATAATATTCTTTCTTATCAATAGGCATAAATAGTGGTTATGGGTTAACAATAAAGTTTACAATAGGAAACCCAATAGTTTCCTGATATAATGAATTATAACATAACATGTATTATTAAGTAGCTACCGAAATTTGTGAAATATATATTGCAATTATCAAGAAACAATTAAATCTAGTTTCGACATATATTTGCCTCATATACTATATAATATATGTTGCTAGTGAACTATATTAACAACATTACATACTATTCGACATATATGTACATTGATTTACATGCAACTAAATAAATTGTAAAGCCATTAATATTCATCCCACTCAACAAATATGTTTTCAATCGAAAATAATTAAGTAACGGAGAGCGTTCCTGATCACTCTGCTTAAAACACGCAGACAAAATTAGAGGAAGACAAATGACATATTTCAAATTAAAAACATAAATTAGTCCTTTATTATGTATTGATGGGTTTTTTATCAAAGGTCTATATATCACACACACAGCACAATTAACTGAAAACTATGATGACATTGTTATAGCTGGCCTCTAGCATTCAAGCTAGATCATAAATATAATTTAATTTATACGCGTGTAATATGAAATAGTTTATCACAGTGAATTTAGTATGCTAACAATTAAATCTTTAATCTCAATGCACAGGTACTTAAAATTATAATAAAATATGTCAAGCTAGATCATAAATATAATTTAATTTATACGCGTGAAATATGACACTGTTTATCACAGTGAATTTAGTATGCTAACAATTAAATCTTTAATCTCAATGCACAGGTACTAAAAATTAGAATAAAATATGTCAAAACTGAAACTTTAAGCTGTGTTATTTACATAGTTTCACTTACATTATAATTTATACTATCATAATATATATAGGTTAAATTAATATAAAAATAGTACCTACGTCATTGTAAACTAAAGTATACATATATATTATACTATATAACAGTTTATTTTCAGAAAACAACTAAATAAGTCTAATAATAATATAATATATATAACATATAATATAATTTACATTAATAGGATCATCAAAGTAATGACCACATCATTTGATATCACACTTAAAACTTGCATAAATATCATTTTGTAATTAACCTCAGTATTATTATACTATGTAGATAAAACAAATGTATAAACGAAACACTAATTTACACGATACATCCTGATTACAGAATAAATTTAGTTCCGCACTTGTCTATTTTTATGTATAATTATCAAGATACTCAGGAAAACATAACATGTACTTAATATACATACATTAAAAAAACTAGATAAAAATAATAATGATTGATTTGTTAAAAGATTGTGCTTGAGTAAAATATATTCAAACGATGCGAAGTGATAAAATGGTAACTTATCAAGTCCCTACTTCGAGAGAATTAATATTTCAGTGGACTAATCCTAGATGGAGCAGTAAAATTTAATAATGTTTATATGATATGCTTCTTATAAGAACTCACATGCCGATAGATAAAAATTATTGTACAGAATTATTAGGTACTCTTAATACCTATATCCAAACTGCTGGATACAATTCTAAATCTCCTGTACCATTGAGAATTTCAATTATTAATACAACCTCATGGAAGATATTATATAATTATCTCGCTTCTATGATATTTTTTAACATATTTTGTCGTTTCACATTTACTAGAAAAAATTAAGTTCAATAGGATAAAATACGTTTAAAAATCTTTATTTTAAATACAGGTCTTTTAACGTAAAGATTTTTTAACGTATTTTATCTTATTGAACTGAATTTGTTCTAGTAAATGTGAAATGACAAAATCTGTTAAAAAATATCATTGAAGCGAGATAATCATATAATATTTTCTATGAGGTTGTATTAATAACTGAAATTCTCAATGGTACAGGATATTTAGAACTGTTTCTTGCAGTTTGGACATAAGTATTAAGAGTACCTAACAATTTTGTACAATAATTTTCTATTAAAAATGAAATTTATAAATTTAACATCATTGAGTATTTGATACATACACTACAGGTAAAAATCAACTTACTCGAATCCACTCTATTTGATGAACGATATCGATGACCATAGTAGGGCGACATGTAAACCCCACCTCCCCCAATGAAGACATATTTCTGACGAACACTCATGCCCCGATAGCGCACATAGCCACCCGAGCTGGACGACCTGTATTTACCCGACGAGCGATAAGTGTTAGTCCTATAGGAACGGTAAGAACCATACGAGCGATAAGATCGATAGGAGCTGTAGGATCGATAACTGCCGCCACGATAACCACCGCCTCGGAAACCTCCTCTAGCGCCTCGTCCATTGGCCGGGACATCTGTTGTGAATTGAATTGAAATGAAAATAAATAGTTTGAGCATATGTGTTAATTTGTAAGTGAATTCGATAAAAAATATAATTTAAAAGCGACAGCCTTAATTGAAATCAATTAATTCATTACTATTCATAGTGCATTACGCAACCTATAGGTAAATTCATGTTTATCAATCTCATAAATGAAGCAGTTTATAATATGTTAACTTTCTTATATATCATTAAAAAATGACAATTTGTATATAAGCTTCACGATGTACTTTGGTGGTCACTTTAAAGTTAACTAAAATGTGTTAAACAATAAATATGTTTTTTAAATTTTAAAACGTAAGAAATGTATTAAAGTTCATTAAGTATTTGCAAACATAAAAACTAAAAATGATATAATAGAAAATAAAAATAAGACACCCAAATTTGTTATACACAAACACATCATACATTTGGAAGATAAAAATATTGTAACCATAAAAATGCACAATATATACATGTATGCAAAGACTTGCCTACCTAGTAGAGTGAAAATCAGGGACAGAATATTTATCCCAAAATTCCTAGCTCACGAGTGGAATTTTTTAAAGATTTAAATGTTAAAAAATAAAAATATTTTAGATGATTTCCTGGCCGCTCTAGCACAGTTAATTTCCTAATGTTTAGCTGGTATATTTTAAAACTGGGACAAATGATGGAAAACCATTTTTACAGGAACAACATGTTCTGCATATTTAAACAAAAAAGTATTAACATATAATTGTGTGTTTTAGAGGCACTGTATGTATATATGTAGTACACATTTATGCAAAGAAAGTTATACTTACTGATAATTGATTATAAAAATACATTTAAATATAAAAAGTTTAATTCAAGAAGCATTTATGTGAAATAATATTGATATACATTAGATATATAATATACATAAAAACCAACTAATGGAATAGCTGAATGGTAATCTAAAATTATTGAAAAAATAATTATTAATATTATTAGAAATTATGTAAAAATAACAGAATATTCTTTATAGTCAAAATTTTAGTACAGATAAAATTCTAAGTGATAAAAATAACTATTTAAGATGATTTCAATAATAGAAATAAAACTACGATCGGTTGAAACTGCATGAATGAAACTGAATTAGGTTGAAGTTTAATCAATTATACCATTTCGAAATTGTTTTGGCAATCTACGAATTGTATCATGTAAAAATATTGATAAAAATGTGATGAAGTGAGTGGAGTGGCTTCATCATGTTGTGGGGTGGCTACATCATTCCATTTTTACTCATGTTTTCTTAAGTCTAACCATCAAAACAAATAGCCTATCTGAACAAGCCTCTTATAAACTAGATAGCCCTTTTTACTTTTAGTTATGTGCCATAATAAAGACTCAAAAGAAAAATTATTGTATTACTTGAACTGATACTGATTGCACAATTTTTTTAATGTTTAAGAGGTATATAATGTTAAGGTTGTGCAGCACAATTTATAGATGGTTGCACATTTGATAAATTGGAAGATTATACACAACATAACTATCAAAAGATATAGACAAAAAATCTTGTTATATTGATATAATGATATCAATGATATTTGGTGTGAAATATTATATTGTTCTAAAGTGAGTTACATTGTATATACTCATATATTTAAAAACTTGGAATGAAAATTTTATTCTTGTGTATTTATTAGCACCACCCTACTCTCAGTGATGCAAAGAACCATTTAAAAAGAAGTGATTATCAAGGCTGTGTCTCTGATCTTGCCAATATATAATACCATAGAAATAGGAGAGGATAGAAGCGACACAGCAAGCCAAAGCTAGATGCAATTTTGTTGATGGAATAAGGCCAGTCATCCAATCAGAAGTCAGTATTGATGCGGGTAAAATCACGTGACTCCATAAGGAAACAACTAC
>JAYRBW010126323.1:0-16500 GCA_036023295.1 Invenusta paracnida | reverse complement strand
TTATTGGTCATTCTAAATATAGATATATTTTTAAACCATCTAAAGTAATTGTACTATATATAACTTTTGTGTTAAATAGTTTTAAATTAAATTTTCTTTGTAATTTTATCTGCATGTAATTAGTATTTTAGTTTCTTTTAGTAGATGTATAATACTATAATTATTATTTTAGTTATATGAAGTTTTTTTATTTTTTATTTTTATTATTTTTAAACATTTAAAAGTAAATAATTCTATTTTTATACCAATATATTACTTAATAAATATGTTTGTTTAATATGAATTAAATGATACAGTGGAACCTGAAGGGGTGGTCAGGGATTCCATACACTGCACTTCTTAAAATACTCCATATCTGTATGAGGAGTATGTATTATGTAGTTTATGCAATATTCCACATTCAGAAACATATGCAAGGCAAAATAATAAGGGGATGCATGACAATGTAAGTTGGGCTGAGACAGTTGGATAAATATTTCTTGGCAAAGTGATTTTTAATTGAAACTTATTAAAAAAATTCTCTTGGTGTTTTTATATAATTTATATTATCATGTATATAATAAACTTACTATTGTTTGTCATTGACTACTCTGCTTCCACAGGCTAATTTAGGGTATTTAATATGGGTTTGGGATCAATCAAAGGCACTACAGACTCTGCTTATAGGGATTACTTGGCTAACTGATTTGTATTTATATGTAAGAATTAATTCTGGTACATAAAGCACTCTGCTTATAAGCAAACTCTGCTTCTGGAGGTTCTACTGTATATATTTTCTAAATATATATATATATTAATGTATCCTTTTGAAAGATGTCCAAATATAATTATTATAATAAGAAAGTTATTGAATAGCAGATAATAAATAATAATATATAAATCTATTATAAAATTAATTTGTAAAGTTAATATTATATGATATATAATTTTGTTTTAAAATCTGTAGCAATATGCCAATATTTAACAATTCTTAATAATTATAATTGTATTATATAACTTATTTGATTGAAGTTTCATATAACCTGAAATATAATTAAATGTAAATTATATACTAAATATTGAGCGGTTTTTTATAGTATCTAGATAGTAGATGAAATAAAAAATAAAATGATGTATTATTTTAATATTCAGTAATTTAATATATTAATATACTATCCGGACAACCAGATAGTTGAATACATAGTCTGAATCCATCAGCAGACATTTAGTTTAGTGATACCATACTTTTAGTGATGCAAAGAACTGTTTAAAAATAAGTGGTTACCAAGGTCATATCTATGATATTGCTAATATGTAAAATATATTTGAACTATAGCAATTCTTAAATTAAATAAATAAATAAACTAAACTTTATTCATTTTAAAACAAATAAATATATGTAATAATAATTGAAATAGTTACATTACTGTATACAATAATGACTTACATTGTAATGACTTTGACTTTGTCATAATAATTGCTTATTTTGAAGTATTTTTTGCATCACTAAAAGTAGGGCAGTGCTGAACTAAATAGTAAATGTGTCATAAAAATATAACAGTTAAATGATTACTTATATTTTATAAGTTATTTATCAGCAAACGCAAAAGCAGGTTACATTTGAATAAACTTCATTTAATCTATATTATTATAGACTTAGACGAAAATATATAAATAGCACTAGTAGAACTAGAAATGAAAGTTATATTTGCCATTAAAATTAAATGAAGCAACCTGAAACCAGCAGATGCTATATTAACAAATTTTTCAGTTGATTATAAAGCTGCTAGTTAAGATTTTTATGTATTTTTTTATTGGTATTAGGAGAAATTTAATATGTAAATAGCAAGCATGTATTGAAATCACCAATTATTTTTACCATATATTTATCACATTTAAAATTTTACGTAGTTTTAAATTTGGTAGTATTATTTGTTTCCAGGGAACGCAAATTATAACTATATAAGTCATTTAAACAAAGAACTAGTACTTGCAAAAATAAATTGTTTTTTGTTATATTGAGTCCTTATTCATTAATTACAGTTTTAATCGTTAAAATACATAAATCATACCCAATAAGAAGAAAATAGTATAGTATTAGTATAAGATAACTTTACCAAGAAAATTGTACTTTCCATTTTATAATAGCACATTGTGTATAACTATTACATATATATAGTAAAAAGTCTCTTTAATAGTGTATGTTGAGAGGCATAACGTTCTAGATAACGTTCTAGCTTGGACGTGACTGGTGGTACATTACATTATGATTTTTTCATTAAAGATTAGTTCTACTTCATGGCCATACTAGGATCATGTAGTATACATAATTAAAAAAAGCTTTTTCAAAAGTGCAAGTTCGATTTTTTGTGTTCAAGAAAATGCAAGAAAATCTATGGAACCCTTGAAACCTTACAAGTTACTTTTTTAGGAACTCCAATTCCGAAGATGTCTTTAAAATGTTAAGTTATTTCAATGAAATACTTGAAAATAAAAAAGCGGCAGGTATATGTTTTTATCAATTAAAATGTGTTTAAAAAGTTGGCCTAAAATAGTAATATCGTCAAAAAGATTGGTTGGTTTATCTACGTGCAACTTATCAGTTGGTGTCAAACTGCATTCGAGTTCCTGTTACTTTTATTAGACAGTTAGTTATTAATATTAGTTAAATAATAATTTTAATATATAGTATTAGATTCTTTTATCTAATCATTTAAATTTAACTTTCAAAAATTCGACCGATTAAAATAAAACATTATAGATATTTCACTCTATACCTATAGTCAAAGATTTTAATATTAGTTAGAAACAACTGATTCAACCAACTTATTATCACTAAAATGATCAAAAATCAAATGTCTGGTATTAATTGCACAGCCTATAACCCACAGAAAATCAATTAAATCAGATTGACCACGATATTCTTTATTATCTCAATAAGTAGAGTACGAGTATATAAGTATAAGTATACTCGAATATAACAGAATAAATAAAAAAATGTACTGATCATTAATTTAGGTACTTATATATATAACTATTATTCTGGTTTTGTATTTGCTCGCCATTGTCCGTACATTTAATTATTCGTTGTAAGTTAAATTGATTAATGAATTAATAAACATAGTTCGACTATTAGATAGGTAGTGATATAAATATATGTATAACAAACATTTCTATTGTACGCTTGTTCATTTTTTCTGGTTATTTTAATAAATTCAGTATATGTAGTATTCTGTCCTTATTAATATAGCAGTATACTTATTACAAAAAAACAATACGAATAAGTATAAAACCAAGGACTACTATAATAAAGTGCTAAATTTAAAGTAGTCCTTGTATAAAACCTTATTAACAATAGCCTTTATAGTGTAAATAATTTTATTAATTTAATATTATTTCCAATTACGTAAATGATTTTTAACATATTGTATATGTTTTAGTTTGTATAAATTCAATTGCAACCAAAACTCTATTTCGAATACAATATGGTATTATTTACTGCATAAAACGTTAAATTGCTTATATAAATATAAATAAATATCAATGAAAAGATTTATCTGTCATCAGCACACTCCAGTACAATATGCATTTCACCCTTATTTGGGATCGTCAGTTGCACATAGGTAGTGTCGAACTCGGTACCTCATGATTAGAAGTCAGCGACTCTAACCACTCGGCCACCAAGAGCTCTGATGGCAGAAGGGATAACATTTACTTATATAAGAGTTGTATCACACAACTACTAGAAGTGTGTAAACTACTTTTTTTTTCTATAAATAAATATATTAATTAACTATTTCCATAATTAATTGTATTTTTCGAACATAATTATATTTCATTATGTGTAGGCATAATTTTTGTAATCAAAACTATATTTTATAGTTTTTGAGTATATATATACTTTATAATGTAAATAAATATTGCAATATATTAATCTGTTGTTTTATTTATTTGTGTTCTTAACTTCTTAAAATATGACATTTAAAATAACACATTAAATATTTTTTAATCTAAATGTGTTATTATTATGAATTATTGTTAAAAAATTTTATAATATTTATAAAAAATACCTTTTGTAAGATTACACAATATATACACTTTATTTAGAGTATTTTTATTAACGGAATACTCTTAGGGTCGTTCCTGTATGCTTATTACTAAATAATATAATTGTAATGTGTTATAATTAAACTAGATGAAAGGTACGGCTTTGCTTGTAAATTAGCCTAATATATAATATTGTTGAAAATGTTATATGTCAATTTTTAAGAAATTATAAAATTGTATAATTTATTCGACTAACTTTGGTATATATTATTAGAATGGATATGACAACTTTGAATAATGTTATGATTTATACTGTTCCATTTTGGCTCCATTAAATATAAATGTGCTTTTTAAGTTTTTAAAAGCAGAAATAATTGATAACAAACGCCATGTGAACAAATTTCAATAGTATACGGGCACAATATGTCATTCAAATAACAGTGGGCTGATTATATCTGCGAAATAACCGCTCAAGTGAATTATAAATCTCAGTTTTGCTATTCCTACCTATTTTATTTTAATAATTGCACACAAGAACAATAACGATCAGCAAACAATATAGTAAATCCATCCATTGTATTCAGCCAAGATGAGTCGCAACATTTGTTCACTCAGTGATTAATAGTATACCTATATTTATAAATATTGACCATTTAAAAATACATTTCTTGAATTGACATATAATTATATTATTTGTCATTACACATATTTAAGCATATAGTACCTACTTACGAGGACTTATTATTCACATAAATAAATAATTTAACTAAAAATAAATTGATACATATATACATATTTAACCTTGCATATATATAATATCTTCATATTATATAGACATTAATAGTTCAATATATATAGCACCAATTTATCAATTTCCCAGGTAATTCAATGTAACTGAATAAATGAATATATATATTCTACACTGATTAACTTTAAATTTATCGCATCTGTAGTCACAACGAATAATTAATCTGAATTACATTAAAATAAACATTAATAATCGAAATCACAAATAATTGTTGCCTTTGTTATCTTATTTTTTAATAAACACTAAATATAGCTAGTTCTTTTGTTATGCCCTGAACGTGTTTTTATATGAACGATATACATATAACTGAACAATATATATATATTGAAAAAGTACTATTAAATATTGTTTTTGTTATTTATTTCAAAAAATTATTTACAATTATTAATTCGTCTTTATTTTATGCATATTACTATAAGATAAATGTCATAATATATTACAGCTTAATTACTCTTGAATATAACAATGAACATATATGAATTGTTTAAATTCAAAGGTTAAAATTCAATGTGTTATAATAATATTGTAACGATATAGTAGTGGCCCTTAATGGTCCTTTTTTTGTTACAAATATATTTCATTTAGATATATTAATAAAATATTGATTACAAATTAAAAGAATCAAAGCTAAAGATTGAATTATACCAATAAAAGTACGGTTATAATGTTCTAAATAAGTTCCAATTTTTGCAGATAAAAAATAATTTAAAATATTATTCCTAAAATTAAAAATAATGTATGTAATCAACAGGCTACTCACTACCTTTAAGGTAGTATAACATTTGATTTAAAATAAAAATGAAAAGAATTAATTTTTATATTAAGTTATTGTTTCATCTAGTGAGTTTATATTTTTGTTAATTTGACAAATTAAAAATCCATATTCTATTTGACACTCACATACACAGTACATTGGCATAAAGTACACATATGTCCCAGAAGTTATATACATATACATGTATATTTAATATAATGTATTAATGCGATTCCTTTAACAGCCTATTAATTTAAAAGAGAAAAGATGTAAATAACGCAAAGCTGTATATTATTTTAAACACACATTTTCAATGTTAAACATCTTATTTATACGAAGAGTGATAAAGAGAACGCAAGTAAATATCGCTCTGTTTGTTCACTTGCATTTATCACTCAACGCATGAATAGGATGTTTACCAATACACATTGAAAAAATATTTTAAATAATATATACAGCATTGCGCCAGTTTAACTATTCTCTTTTATATGTATATATACCTACTACACTATAAACTTCCAAATAAACTGCTGGTTATCTAGACGTCCATTATTAAACATAATTATTATCAGCGCGCGTACATATTTATTACATACCTATATATACCAACTTAATTATATGCATATCATATTTACAATTTTATATACATATAATATATATTTTTATTTATTAACACGAATGAATATTTATTAAATTATTTTAAAATTATTATCGTTATAGCGAAAAGTTTATAAAGAACACAATATGCGATAAGTATATAGCCCACTGATTAAATAAAGAGAACTCTATATGATATAATTTACAACACCTTTGTATAAATGTATTTCTTTATTCTATAGTATATCATAGTACTATTTTGATGACATACACACATAGTATTTCGATTGATTAAATTTTGAAAATTCATTAACATAATAAACTGAATTTAATGTTAATTTTTAATCTATTTTAAGATGTTAATTTTTTTTGGAAATCTTTAATGTAAATTGTTAAGCATTGGCAATATATAATATTAATTCATATCTAAAAGTAAGGAAAACTACGGAAAACTACAGAAACTAACAACTTAACTATTTTCTAAATGATTTTTATTCTAATATAGGTACCAACTACTTTAGTTTTTTTTGTGAATTGAAAAACATTAATCTGAACTCTAAAAATCTTGTTAATGAAGAAAGTATTAACGAAATAGATGAAATTTATAATTGGAAAATATAAAACGAAACATTTGTTTCACATATCTTTAATTTCAAGTTGTAAAAAATCTTTTAAAGCAATTTTTAAATTTCATAAAGTACAGTTCATTTAATACAGTATCAGAGTATGCATCAGAGCATGTTTTGTTCTCCAATATTTAGAATATAAAGCGCCTATCATAGCCTATATAAGTAAAAATCATGTCGTTTATTTTTGAAATCCTAAAAACTATACATCTGATTTAAAGAAGAAGAATTCTTTTCTATAAAATTACTGAAAACCAATAATTCCGAATAAAGGGAAATCATTTGATAACTCCTTCATTACGGAAAGACTCAAAGCGTTATCAGAAATCTCTTCAACTACACACTGTACCACGCGGCAGTTGGGTGTATAACTACCTATCATACAGTAGCCACCTGCTGTGGAAGAATTAATTCTGCGCTGCAACCTGGTGGCGGAACAAAACTGATATGCCTGCGAAGCCCATTTAGGGAAACAGAGAGACGTGCGAGATAATCTTTGAAAAAGTAATCCCCGCCTGATGGTTGGCATTCTTCCTATACCTACCAAAAGCTCTTCTCCCGACAGACACTCTAGATGCGCAAGTTCCCTCGGGTGTCTCCTACTTGAAGAGTGTTGTGTCTGGGGAGGAGGGACTATGATCTGTGGCGAGATTCCTCCTGAGAGATGCGACCAGGAGATAAAAGCTGGCAATGCGGCGGAAGTTTCGGTAGCAATACTTCACATCTCTCACGAATATAGACGCCTCTGACAAACCCGCATTAGGAAGAAGTATTCACCGTAATTTTAGCTGTATATGGCATATTCTAGTAAAATTTATTATAGAAGTGGGATGTCAGGATGCGCCTTTGTTGAGGGGTAGTCTACCGAATGCCCCTCTTTTGTCTTAATTACCGGAGATATAGGAGGTAGCGGTCTTCTCTCTTCTTGGCCTTTAGTGACGTTTGCTTCCTAGTTTGCGGGTTATCCATGAGGCGGGAATTATTCCCGCAGTACTATCATTTCATCTTTGAGGAAGAAAGAGTTCTCGAGAATCAACGCATTGTAGTGTCGCTACAGTGTTCTACTCAATGATATGCAAGTGTTACCACCGGTTTTAACATTACTGAGAGGTGTTTAATTATTTTTGTGCGGAAATTTAAACCACAACTTTCGTTCTATCCGTCTCTATTTTCGTGCTCTTTGGGTTTTATTTTATATTATTTCATCAGTTAGTCAGGCAAAGATGGATGGGATGGGACTTCAATAAGTATAATAGATCAATTACACTGTACCTGTTGCGTTATTTACATACCTTATTCATTTTGCAGTTTGGAGCATCCATTAAATGATTAATTACACGCTATTTGATTCACCACAAATATTTAATCTTTTATCCTAAAATTAAAGTTCTTTTATGTTTTTATAAGTCCTGATAAAACGATAAAATTACATTAAGAAATTGATTGCTATAGCAATATTAAAGTAGCACATAGGAATTATAGTATAATAGTATTATATATAGCAAATAGTATAATGTAAAAAAGTAATTTAAATTACTAATATGAACATATGTACATATAACCATGCATTCCGTGTCCATATCCTGTCGTATTTTTTATGTAATTTTTAAATGAACAAATAGAGTAATAATTTTCAGTGACTTTTCATAAAATAAGATTTACAACTTTTAGCTCTATATATGTTCACTAATATGCACCCGAAAGGGGATCACGTGACAACATCCTAAAAATGCACCTTTTTGTCAAAAAGGACTAAAATATAAAATTTTTCATAAAAATGTGTATTCTTCTTCAAATCGCTAAAATTCCGAATAGGGATACTTATTAGTTTTATTAAATAATCATAAAGTATACAATAAGTGTATTTTTTTCAAAACTGCATGAATTTAAAATATATATTTTCATAAAAAAATATGTTTTATATATTTTTTAGAATATGTTATAAAACGTCTTTGTTTCACAACATGCCAAGTTTTAAAACTATCAAAGTTTAACAATTACAAGGGGATATGGAAGCGTAAAAAAGTCCTATATATATGAAGTGACTAATAATATATGATATTTGTTTGCAATGCTCATCTGAACTAAATGTTGCTACATACACGGTAAGATTTTATTAAAGAAATTAGCTTTTAAAATCAGAATTTTACGCGAGATAACAGGACTTAAACTGGCGCGAGGTTTAGAAAATCGAGGTATTATAGAAAATCAGGAAGGGTAACAAAATAGAACCACGATTCCAAATGTAGTGAAACTGAGCAGGAAATTATCGTCGCATTTTGTCATCAATTAGTATGTTTTTAATCATTTCCAATATTTAAGAGAGCAAAAACGGCGATATGTTATTCACGGTCATGAAAAGAGAAGTGCTTAATTAAGAAATGCAAAATACGCCTGTTCCATGACGCAGAAGTCTCATAATTATAATATATAATCCGTGAAGTCCAGAAAAATCTGTCAAGAACGGGTCTCGACCTCCTTCACTTATACAAAATCTAATCTGGATTGTACTACATATGCAGTCGTATGAGACGCTGCAGCATGCTGTTTGAATATACATAAATATATTTGTCATATTTAGTATAATATATTAATCTATTGTAACGTACATTGAATTCATTAAAGTTGTTCTTTAATAGCTTTATAAAATACAATACTTTATTTATTACTAATGGGTACATAGTAGTATAAATTTGAATAAATGATAATCGATTTTAATTTTTTACATGATTATATGGATGAATATTCGTAAAATAAATCAAAAATGTTTTTAAAACTCTCGCAATATATAAGAAATTATAGGTATATACGAAATAAGTCATTAACATAATTTATTTTCTATCTTTCAATGCTTCAGGCATTTCAAGAAATTTAACAATATTCATTATTTTTGAAATATTGTAGGTATAAATTATGAAATATTACTTCCAAAAGGTATTAAAATGTATTCAATCGAGTTTGTAATTGTTTTAGAAACGCAAAATAACAAATGAAATAGTTCAAGCTCAAACTATTGTATAGTTAAATAAATCCAAATTTTTGTTAAAAAATACGAATAAATTTTTGAGACTTCATTAAAAATAGAATTCCAAAAATAAGAACTAAATTATTACAATAAAAAATTATTAATGTACCTACTACTTATATTCTGTATGTCAGTAGTGTTTCTATTATTCTTTATGTACTAAATTAGTGAATTATTTTAAACCTAATACATGCATATGATCGATTTAAAATAATGATAAAGAAAAAACAAATGAGAGATCAAAACGGCAATTTAATAGACAGAAAAATAGAATTAAAATATTTGAATAAAATATTTATATATATATATGTATATATATATTACCAATAATAAAAAGAGTATATATATATGTAAATGAAAAAAAAAATTGAAATATATAAAATTGAAATTTCGAATTTGATGTCAAAAAATGTATTTTATGGGTTTTATGTAAGCTATAGAGAAAAATTAAAATTCCAAGTTTGACATTTATTAGGTATTATATTTTTCTATAAATTTATTAAAAAGAAAGAAATGTGTTAAATATTGAAGTTGTAAAGTTTTTTTACACAACAGATATTAAATGTAGTAAAAACAAAAACAAAATTAAAATATATTTTTTAATAAAAATCGTATATACATCTATTAATACATATATATTTTTATTGTTTTGTTTTGTTAGTTATATTAAAAAAGTAACATAAAATTGTCATTTATTTCAAATTTCTATGAAATATAGAATACAACAAGTAACTTTGTAGACAAATAACTGATACGCAAACTTCCCCAACTGCCGTCTGAAATTATTTACTAACTTGCGACTGTATCTGAAAGGAAGTATTCAGGTGTTTCTTCTTCCTCCAATGTTTTCCACCAATATGTTTCTATTGTGAACACTTTTATTGTAACAGGTGGTCTGTGCCACTGTATTTGTAAGACAGAAGAGTTTCGATTGTATCAGTGAACGAACCTGATAACAATTATTACTTAAAAGATTACTTAGTGAATGTAACATTGACTCCTACTTATACTGACTGCTTGCCTGCCTTTACATGTTATTCATATATTAATAGAAAACTTCCCCAATTTTTTAAAATAATCACTTCAATTAAGATTTTAACCAGTTAAAGTCAAAGAATCAAGAGGGAGACCGCTTGCTTGAGATTAGAGAATTATATAAGACGCATATCAACAGGATCAAACCCAAAACATTTCAGTATATTTGTAGAGAGAGAGAGAGAAAGAGAGAGAGGGGGAGAGAAAGGGGAGATGGGAGATGTAACAGAGATGCAGGAGGGGAAAAAAAGAAGGGGAAGAAAAGAATTTGTCACATCACGACAAAGTTATAGACTATAATGGGGATTCTGTATTTAGGAAAGCGTATGTTCCGAACTAGTTCGAGGAAAGAAGACGAGGATTTGGAGAAGTTGTTGGAAGGAAATCCAGATCGGACGCCAAGTTTATTAATGCTGACAGGGCCAACTGTTCCTCGGAGGTTATGAGGAAGCGGTCGGCCAAAGAAGCGGTCCTCGACACACGGGGAATGGCGGATGTGCGCTAAAGACTACACTTCATAGTTCGCTAATGAACCGGCCTGTGGAGTCATTAAAACCCTTATGACGTTATAACTGAGCTTCCTTTTCTATTATAGGTATATAGTATTGTTGGGAGAACTACTATAGTGTATATTTTTAATGCGCTCCATGGCTTCTATCTCAAATGCGTGTCTATACCCTCTTATTGTATAGAAGTTCTGCCCAAATCATGATTCTTCCTTCAGTTAAGAGAGATTACGTATGAAGATCTTACTGGGAAAAACTTAAACAACGATAATTTCTCTGCGAGATGTATGAGGCAAATGTGGAATTAAAACTGACGTTTTATTACTCCGAATTATTTTCCACAACCTAGATCATACAGAGATTAACAAATTGTTTAACAAAAACGATTTCATGTGCTCCTAAAGCTGAAGGTAATACTATAAGTAATAAGTATCTAGTAATAAATATATTTCCTTACAATGCAAAACATAGTTTTGCTATATAATATTGCATGATGTGCGCTTTTCTTATTCAAAATATAAAATATCATTGTACGAAGCCTGCTTTTAGATTCCCCGACAACCAAAGATATTTTGATCATTATATGTTTCATTGGAGTTGTTATTATAGGTCAAATTAATAATTTATCATTTACATATGGCCCAGGGTCATAAAAACGTATTAATTTTTAATAAACAGACTAGAAGTGTTTTCACTTAATTCTTAACGTGTGCCATCGCTAGTAAATTACTTCGACACGTTACATGATGACTGCTAAACATATAATGCAACTGATCTCTTTTGTTAATTTCTTAACAATCGGTGACTGATACTTGAGGCATCTCTTACAAGGAGATTTTATGTTCAAATGATTTTACAAACCAACTATTATACTGTGAGATGTTTTTTTAATCAGTTTAACGCATGAGTGTGAGCGCTTAGAGATCGGCCAAATACACCCAAATTATGAATGATAAACACACCTTGAGAAGTGTTTTGTTTTGGGGAGGGTCGCTCAAGAAAGGCTCCCAGCTGGCGGTCCTTGCGTGAGAGCCCGATAAGGAAGCAGATCTGGAGCTCGGAGACGCAAGGAAAGCGGTTGTCAGCTCCGCAGGGAACCGCACGTCTTATTCCATCCTCGACAAACGGACTGATATATAGTGTATATAGCCTTGATTGCTAGGGCATAAATATACTATATGTCCATAAAGGACAAGCATCAACCATATTATTGTATTGTGTCGTGTCGTGACATAGGCCTCATGTTGTGTGTGGGTTCCTGCAGTGCATTGCATCGGCGGGGAGGAGTCCAATACGTTGTGAGGAGAGGCAATTAGTCGGATTATAATCATCATCATGACTTCAAAAGTTACATAGCAATTAATATTCAATGTAATGTATACGACGATTATGAATTCATTGGGAAATCCAGTTTGATCCTTGATTTTTTAGCCAATGGACTTAATAAACATATTTAATTTTCAATTAATAGTTAAATTGTCATTGATGTCATAAATGTTTTTTTTATATTTATATCACATTAGCGTTTTATGAGTTTATGTATCTATCATTATAAGTCCCTATATATTTTTGCATATTTAAAACTATATTTTTATATATGAAAGAGATTTATATATTTTTTCATTTAAGATATTTGTGAGGTTTGTTAAATAACAACTAATAAATATATATATAAATGTGAAAAATTGCCATATCATTTTTAGTTTGATTATTATTTTTGAGATCCATATTGTTTCAATCCTTACATATATATAATGCAAAGCTGTGTCGAAAAGGGATGCGTTAAGTAAACTCAAATTTTCAAATATTTTGGGTGTGCAGAAATACTTAATATGTCACTTTTAACACAAAGATAACAAGCTTCTATGAGAAATTTGACATAAATCCCATATATATCCTTACTAGCTATTTCATAATAAATATACCTATAGTTTTGGATTTAAGGACAAATTTAGAAAGAATTTACTATTAAATTGAACTTATCATTTAAGACAGTAAAATTCATATTTAAATTATAGCAAATATACGTTTTTTATTAATTTAATTTTGTATTTATATTTAATTTAATCAAATCTAGAAGTTTTTAATATTCTGCAGCTTTAAGTATTCCTTTAATGTATAATATTTCTATGTAGGAATTTAGTTTCTATAATAATAGTAAACTCAAATTTGATTTCTTAAACTCTGAGATAAATTTGAGCAAATTATATAACTTATAACGACACATTTTACATGCTATATGGTGTGAATCTATCAATTTTAATACTCCAAATATTCCAATAAATTAATCATTTTAATTAGTTTAATGCCGAATATATATACTTACATTAAAATTGAATATAATAAAGTAGTATACTTTCATAAACATTTTTGGAGTTTCAATATATATGATAAATAAATAAATGGGAATTACAAATTTATTCTGGTCAAACCTATATTTGAGGTTACGTGCATTGTCTTTTAAATGCAATATAGTATTATATTAAAATCTGTAAAATTTACACTCAATAAAATATTGCATTCGAAAAAATAATAGTTTGTTAATTATAACCCCTTATAGATATATATTCAACAGTCTTTCATCCTTTAAGAAAATCTTACGATACTTTTACGCATAATATTTTTCATAAAATGAATTTATTTGGAAATAATATACAGATAGAAATAAGAGTATTATTTAATAAGAAGTAGTTTTTCGTAATATTTACAAAATTTCATTAAAATTGGTGTTCTATAAGGGATAAAGTTAAAAATATACATTTTATCATGCGCGTGACTAAAAAATAAGTTTTCGAACAAGGGAGAAGCTGATTACATGTCCAGATCGCTGCTCTCTCTATATTCCATTATACTCGACATTGGAGTAAATACACAGCTATCGGTAAGTATTCCTGGCTTCTTGACTTATTTATTATGAGCTATGGTGACATCTGAGATAATTGAAAGACAAGTATGAGGAAGACTCGGAAAGACAGACGCACTGAGGACTCAAAATATGGCCGACTCTATATGGGAGAGAGTTGAAGGGAGCAAGTGTGGAAGACTTACACCATGGCTTTCTCAATTAATATACACGATGTAATGGGAAGATGGTTGGTGTATACAGAAGCCCAATAATCCCACTCTTCTATAATATACATGGATGTATAACTACATGTACGTCTATATAATACAGTACCTTCCTAGCAGATATATTTATATATATATATATATGAGAAGATGTATATTCAATATATAATTCGGTCTTGTAGATTTTACATAATGCAGGCTTTGTCTTCAACTCTGATTAAAGCTATTATTCCGCTTCTTGATGAAATGTCACTTAAAAATAAATTAAATTAAAATTAAATTAAATTAAATGATTCTAACCTATAATGTGTAAAGAGTACAAGGGCTTGAAAACATGTAAATGCCGTCATTAATACAATTCTAATTATAGCCAATTATTTAATAAACTTCTTCGTAAAAAATATTTTAACAAATTCCGACACATTTCCGGATCTGAACATTTGTAAAGATCAAATCTTGATTATTATATATTTATGTACCTATATACCCATTTAAATGTATGTATATATATATATATAGCAAAATACTTTAAATTGTGTCAATTATTTATAAAGATTGTGTCTACATATGTGTAACTAGTTAAACTTCTTCAAAAAGGATTTTAAAAGGCTATATAAGCCATATAATGATTTAAATTTTTCAAATAATTACCCTATGAAATAAACTATTTGTTTAATTATATGTATATATAATACATAATACATAATACATAATCTATATACAATTTGTCGATACATATATATATACATATGTATCAACACGACAATTGTCCAATTTTCACATATTATATTTTTATACTGACATCTATAACACCTATGTATAATATATACAGATATATGTAATGCATTATTAAACGGGCATAACAAATTTCATGTGATTAAATATTGTTTATCAATATAAAGCTGATAAAAAAATGACTGTAGTTTTTTTAAATATAATATGTATATATTATTCGTAAAATCAAAATAGCTATACGTAACTTATAAAATATCGTCTTTTAAAATTTATTATTACAAAAATATGAAAAGTACCTTTAAAACAGTAAAAGTAATCAAATTAATGCTAAAATTTGATATAAATGTATAATATCATGGAGTATATATATTTATTATAACTTTTATAATATACTAAATAAAAAACGTTAGGAAAATATTTCAAAGTGCTAAAATATTTGCAAGAAATAGATGTAATGAAATAATCAAAAGTGATTAATATATAAGAAAATTATTTATTGTCATTTTAAATACATATGTGATACAATTTTGGATATATTAGGTATATAGAGAGAAAATCGTTTATAAGTTGTAAAAAATTAAACGTATATAAGAATAAAATGTATTTTGAACTTTCATTCAGTGTGCTATTTTTCAACTTGGAAACCGTTAATATAAATAATCATTTATGATACTTTTAGATATAAATAAATTTGAGTACCATATTTTAATCTGAATCTTAATTTTTCATGAGAATAGGTATTATATATGTATACACTCTAACAATTTGTGAAAAAAATACTGAGATAATGATTTGATTAGGATTATTAACATTGTAACTTATTAAAAAGTGAAATTTGAAAACATTTATTTCCTATACAATTCCTATAAAATTGTATATTATAGTTACTTTTTTATATATTATCCCATTAGATAAAAACTTTTATCATGTTATAAAGCGCATATATATCATTTTTATCAGATGCTTAAATATGTGTATTCTTGTAAAATTATTATTTAGTTCTTATACCTATACATATTTATCACAAAAAGTTTATAACTTATAAATCAACTTTTATTTATCTCATAATATTATATTTTACAAGCTCAAAGGTTTTTTTTAAGCCCAACAGACTAAACTTTTCGTTTTGGTGTTGTGTTGTGTTGTGTGTGTGATCTTTCTTTCTGTGCATCTGACAGTGTTGACAGCCTACCGCCATAAGGAAGCGCGCAATCTTCAGAAAATATAATAACTGAGTGACTATACACTGTAAAACTTTTAATGGATATTTTAAAAATAAAATTTAATGGATGATTTCCAACTTTTTAATGCATTACAAA
>JAYRBW010126312.1:0-16501 GCA_036023295.1 Invenusta paracnida | reverse complement strand
TCTTTTGATTCAAGCGGAAAATCCACCATTTTGAAACTGCACCAAAAATATCAAAATGTGCGTCAGAATGTCAGCTATAATAATATGTAATTTATAGAAATATAGCTTAAATAATAAAAAGTTCTTCGATAGCAGCAAATAACAAGTTTTGCCTACATTATTTGGTATGCATAGCCTATATTGTACGGGCACTTTTCGTATTCCTACGGCTTAAAAGTATGCAAAACTAATTATTTGCCGATCTCGAAAAACTTTTTATTATTTAAGCTATACTCTTATAAATTACATATTATTATAGCTTTATTTCAGGCATACATTTCTATATATTTACTTTTTATACCAGTACTTTCTATCATGTGCATTTGCCAGTTTGAAAATCGATTTTTATACTGTTTTAGAATGTAAATTACCATTGCATTGGTGGGAAAATAAGATGGCGAACTTTGAATATTTGAACAAACATATTTACGCTTTTTTGACCGAGTGAATTCTTTTGGTATTATTTATTATGATTGTAATATTTTTCGGTAAGAACACCCCATATTGAAGGTATCGTTTGACTTGAACAAGAACTATTTGAAACTTTTAAATGTGTCGACTGAAGTGACTAATACCACTAAACGTATCAAATTAAATAAGTTATATTTTAAATTTATCACATTCAACAAAAGTTTAGTCATCGTTTTAAATAATTATGTTTATTATAAAATTGGAAACATTTAAACTCTTTTATCGTGAAAGAGGGAGTATTTAAGATATTTAGAAACGTTTTTAAAGTACAATTCGTAAAATTATACCTGTATATAGCTAACTATGTATAGTGTAAACAGTGGTAATATCCCAGTTTCCCGCGTTAAATTATTTTTCGCGGTTTTATTTAAAAAAACCACTATTTAATAAAATATTCATTTATTTTTTTATTTTTAACCTTTTTATATATACATATACATATGCATAAATGTATATGCATATGTATATATACTATTGAAAGTTGGCGGCCGCTTGCGACCGCGACCACACCACGATTATCAAGAATCTCCTCAATTATTAGACATATTATTATTAATATTAATTACGTTAAAAATAATTAAAATAAATGAATATTTTATTAAATTGCTGTTTATTAAAATAAAAACCGCGAAAAATAATTTAACTCGGGAAACTAGGATATTACCGGAATTTTATTCAAATTTTAGCAGATCATAATAAGTTTTCGATTTAAATAAGATAATTTCAACTTGATCACACTATGCAAACAACGTACTATTGGAAGAATTAGTTTGCATTGAATAATATTTTATTAAATATAAATTCAATACAATATAAGTAATTTAATGCAATTTAAACGTAACAATATGTAATACCTAAGTTTAAATTTAATGATAATTTAAAATTATTTCCAAAAATGTCAACTACATATTTATAACACCAGTATTTTGCTCAACATTTCGTACAACTGAGCATCATCGAAACGTAAGTATAACTTACACACGTATCGAATAGAAGTGAGTTATCCAACTGAGTAGGTACAATTCCAAAAAATATTTGTACATACTTGTAATTGCAGCATTGCATGTAATATCTGTTATTAGAGCTATTTTTTTAAATGTTATGGAGAAATTACGGAATTTTTTATTAATGACTACATATGAGTTCGGTATAAAATTACTTTTCTCTATTTTTTGCATAGGTGTATATGGATTTTTATTTCCTATTGTAGCGTAAAATGCTGCAATAGGGTAACATGCATCGTATTCAATGAGTCAACCAACTCCTACCCTTTACAAATGACATATTATATACTTATGGTCAAACGTTTAGCGAATATACGGTTATTTAAAATATTATTAAACGTCATCTTGACCCTATCCATACCGGGGGGTGGGGGTGTCCATTGTGCTACCCTCCGACTATTTTACTGCGGAATTTTCAAAGAACAAATTGTGCAATATAGGCGTCCGTGACTTTTCATAAAATATAGTTTTGCAATTTTTAATGCTGTATTCACTACTGTGCACCCTATAAGTAACATTGATTTAAAAAATACGAAAAAGATGGAAGCGAGCTTAGAACTATTCGGCTATGCTCTTCACGTAGCCATAGTAACTATGATAAGTAGGGTAACTGATTAGTTTCATATAACCAATCAATGAATTACCATAAATTTAAGTTTTGTTGCAATGTATGTGAAGAGCAAAAATGTTATCGATATTTTTCTGGAATATTAAATATTTTAAATATTAATATTTATTAAAAATGACTTTTTTAAATACTTTTTCAATTTTTTTTTCCTATGAATACATATTTTTTTTATTTTTTTCAATGGAAAATATTAAATATTTTCACATCCTTCAAGAATATGGATGCATAAAATAGCCCGGTATGGTTAGGGTTAGAGATTAATACTATAATAATTTCATCTACGGATTTTCTTAAGATAAAAATTTCGCTGTGACATATTTACCGGAAATATAGGAAAATCGGGAGTCCTCGTTTGTATTTTCCCGCTCAACTCTGAGACCAAAGAAAGCTCTTATTTTCCGGTTGATGAAATCCAGGATCTCATACTTGTTCTCAATATCCTGTATTTCTTCCTTGACAGTCTCGAATCCAACGCCGATGATGGTGAGGAAGAAATTGATAAGAATAAAACTAACAAAGACCATATAGCAGAAGAAGAAAGCCAGACCTAACTGGCCTCCACCGACCGCAAAAGTTGAAAAGTCAAATTTATCTGAAATATGAAAGATACATTAGATATACATTTAAATACATTTTATAAACATACTTGTAGTACCTAGTTTATTTTTAACATACATACTAAAATGTGTGAAATAGTATAAATATAATTAATAACAAAATGTGTATGTAATTATATACACGTATTAGGTGTTATACTTTACAACACACTGAAAAAAAGGACAGTTTTCATAGTTTTTAAAACTACAATACTGCAACTGTGCTCACGTAATATTAATTACACAAGATTTTGAACAAATTATCAAATTTAGAGATATGGTTATAATTAGTTTAATTTTATGAATTGTATAAATGCTATTTCCAAAAATTATTATAATATTACAAATTAGGATATTTTCTGAGTTCAACAATTCATAAAACGTTTCTAAAGTATTTTATTCCATATATAAATTTAAAAAAATTAAAACTAACAAATTAATAAAATATGATAAAATAGAGCGTCTAATCAATTTCAAAAATTATACACTATGGAATTTTCTGATTGCTAAAAAATATCAACTAAAATGAATTTAGCAATCGAATAAAACCAAATCTCAGAACAGTAAGTATATTATATTTTGCAACTTACTCAGTGACATAACGCCTAGAGTTTCAACAGTAGAAGCAATAGATTGAAATGATGTCACTACTTTATAAAAGAGTAGATAACCGCATTGGGCAAAAGCAAAGAACACAATCAGAAATATGACCATGAAATTTGCCAGTGGTACAGCGCACACTCCAAGCACATGAACAAACATAGCCATCTTTTTGTTGAAGGAGAGAAGTTTGAGAAAACGAATTGTGAAAATAAACACTATGAGACCCAACATGGCTTGATTCGTCTGAAAAATAAAAAATAACATTATTGATTTAGCAAAATGGTCTTTGCTATTATATAAGAGAGACTAAAATTATCGTAGCATGTATTTTATAAAAAGGCGTGTATTGTTAAACTATAGATATTTGTTTAACTTCTATAAATTGATTAATTTCTATGATTTAAACATTATAAACACACAAGCTTACCGCATTCCAAAATATTATCCATTGAAAGTTTACAAAACGTGTCGGATGTTTGTTCATGAAATATCTGACAGCTTCTTGCACAACCACGCGGATGGCATAGAAAACTATTTCGATAAAACATATCACAATGAGAGTAAGGTCCATAATGTTCCAGACACTCTGAAATAGTTTAAAAAAGGAAAAATCTGACAAATGAAAAATGAAAAATTAAAAAAATTAAAATAAAAATATTATTTAATACAAATTGATAATTAATTTCTATAGGAATCTTCTAATTACGAATCATATTTTGTGTATCGAATACTTGTATGAATTATGTAGACTATTCATCGATAAAGTGAATTTAAAATAGTTTATATATTGTTCATATTTTTCAATTATTTTGTATAAATAAAAAAAATGTAAATGTTGCCATCGATATTTAATTGAAAGGTGTCGTATGTCTTTATTCTTTTATATAGAATTATTTACTCAACTATATCACATTATCTTTACATGCTGTGAAAATTAAAATGTTTTAAAGTTCAAATTCTGAAAATCAATTTTTTTAAAGATTGACATTATTTATAATCTTAATAATATTAAATAAGCTCAAATCTAATTTGACATATTAAAAATAATTTAATTTAATTTAATATAAACGAAATTATCATTTGCAAACAAACGTTAATGTATTTTTAATATAATTGATTAATTAATAATATAATATGTAATTAATTAATCATATGCGGTAATTTTATAATTACAAAACTCTTTGATTTTTATTATAAATCTATCAAATATGAATGAACAATACTGAAACAATTATCTGATCACTAAACACTTTTTAAGTTGCATTGTGCATCATATTAAAAATAGGGGAACGAGAAGTGTGGAATAATTAACCTTGTTCAAATTTCCAGTTTAAATTATATTTAATAACTTAATTACTTACTCTGTGATAAATATCAATATGTTTGCTAAATATTTCGTTCGTTCGTTTTGAAATTAATTAAAATATGCAATCGTAAAAAAAGATTATAAAATATATATTAAACATATTTTACTGAAAAGTATCTTCTTCCCAATCGACACATCTCTTTTATCTCGCGAACGATAAAGATGATAATGAGTAGACATGAAAGGCCATCAATAAGACCGTAGACAACCGCGTTGACCCCAAAATATCGGTTTAGTCGAAGTGTTGAAACAGTGGGATAAGATATCATTCCTGAAATTGGAACATAAGTTGTCATAATATGTAAGAGTACCTATCCTTTCTACATATTATACACAAACCTCATTAAAATATGAAAATATATTTTCATAGTATAAAATATAACTAAAAAATTGAATAAAAATTGCACACTTTACAAGTGCAAAAACTAATAGGTATCTATCTATAAGCACACTACTATACTAATAATAACTAGAATGCAATAGAAACACAAATATTTAATTTTTGTATAACATTTCCGTTCTATATGCATATTGAATTAAGTTTTAAAATTGTACATATCTTAGTGCCTTCAACATTTAATGAAATGCTTCACAGCGTTTCTTTCGTGAAATATTTTATTACAATTTGAATAATTTCACTTTCATTTTAAGTATACTTTGAATAGATCATCAAACAGAAAATTTATAAAATTATTGGTCTGAATAGGTTGAAAATTTACCTCCACCATTGAAGAACTCGAGCAGTATAATGGACGAACTATACAAATTCGTGTTAGGATTGTAGACAAGAAACTCGAGAAAGATACCCCGTGTGAAAGGATCGATCCAGCTACCTTTCCTCAACGACCGGATTGCATCGAGAGCCTCAGTTCGCGAGGTTCCTAAACTGGCTACATAGCCACCGCCACTGTAAGTAGCTAACTGGCCCCAGTAGGGGAACCCATAGAGTTTCAAAGCTGAGGTGTACGACCATTCTGTCTTTTTAATTTGGCTGGGGTCTGAAAGAGGTCGAGAAGCAGGGTCGTGTAGAACAATTGTAAGTGGTAAATGTGTTGAACTATAAGAAAATCTACTAACTTTGGTTCTCTCCCCAATTATGTATTATTCATAACCCTGATATAATTACAATTTTACAATTTATAAAAACACAATAACATTAGTCTTCCCAGAAATACTATATAGATAATTTACATATATCGGAAATATTTAATTACCTATTTATCATGTAATCAATACCTACATATACCTACTGTATATATTAATATAATAAATATTTCATATATCATTAATTATTATTTTTAAAGTGATAGATACAAATATTAGTTCTAGTAAACAACTTTCTATGTGGAATTATCAAATAATTGTAATTCAGTACCTAATATAATGCTTACCTCTTATGTTATCGATATAAAACTGTTTCCACTCATTATTATTTAAAAAATATATTTCAACTGTAAGGAAAGACATACATTATGTATGTAGGTATAGTTTGCTCAACGGCTTTGCTCATTTTAAGCTCATCTTGCACTGTTACAATAATTGTAGTCTATATGCTACTTAACTATCGATCGAATTTTATGTCCGATCATATACATAATAGTCATAATATAGGTCACCTCACAATTGGTTTAGAATTCGCTTGAAGCAATCATTATTTGAATCACCTGACATTTTAAGCAGTTCAATATATAATAATTATTAAAAAGTCGGATCAACTTATAAACATAATCTCAGCGAAAGTGTTTCTTAAGTATTTGAAATTCCTGTCATAATATACTGTGAGTCATCAAATAATTTTACTCTATGGTGAAGTTTAAACCGAGTTTTACCATATTGCACCTTTAATGCGGGAATATCTGATTTTTTCTATACTTTTACTAAGACATAAGTTCTACCTTCCTGTTGGTTAAACATTAAAACATTAACTTAATAGTTGTTGGTTAAGATATAGATTAGTACAGTTAGATGTAGTAATGGATGCTATTTGTTTTGTTCATCGTTGAGCCATAAGTGAGTCACCCAAAAAAGGGTGTATAAAAGCTAATTGTACTCGTTTGAGGTGCATGTTTGTCATGCGAAAACTTTACTTTCAGTCTAATAACCCATGCGTGGTTCTTAGATATAACTCGATTAATACATTAGGTAAATAATATTCATTATGAAGTGCATCCAATGTATCGAATATACCCAACAGTTAATGATAAATAATTGTTATGTGAATATTAAGTGAATACAATTATTTCTTCAAAACTAAATGTGTGATATAAACTCATATATAACTGTGATTTAAAATTTACCCTTTTGATTAAAAGAGCAAATGACATGATACCCTAACATGCCTTTATAAAAAAATATGATATTTTCTGAAATTGGATTTGATGTAAAACGTTTGTGATCTCAAAAGATTCAGAATTTTGTTTCAAGAGTGCATTAACCGTATTAACGGCAACATGATATTAATAGAACTACAAGAGAACAATTGGACTTTTGTATCCAGGAAGAAAACAACAATAGAAAGGAAGACAATAGAACTAAAGTGGCGGAACATGTCATCAAGGGGCTCAGCACCAATAACTAGCAATATACAAGAGTATAATACACTCTTAAAAATATTCAGATAGAACTGGGATCATATCCAGACTAAGATCCCCGAAATCGAAGCTATTCTGAAGGAATAAACTATTGACATAACTGTTATTAAAGAATTGAAACTTCGAGATGAAAACAAGTTTGATGGCATTGCGGAGTACAATATCCTGCGTAAAGATGCACGAACAACAAAGGCAGATTGAGCAGAGGAGGACTGTTAACCTTAATACGAAATGGACATGCATATCAAAGCCTACCAATAGTTACAAAGACGAAAAGAATGAATACACTGAAATGCAAGCGAATCAGGTGTAGACTAATAATCAGAAAAGTATCTGTATCGTTAATTGTATATTTCCCCGACTATAGCACGGGAATCAAAGAACAAACCATTGAGAGAACCATACCGAGGCTGCCCAATTACCCTGAATGGATCATATGCGGTAACATGAACAGTCACCATGATGCAAGAGGCGAAAATTTTGTAAACTGGATAGACGACAACCAACTCCAAATCCTCAAGAATGGTAGTATCACTAGAAGAGAAAGAGGTACTGAGAAGAAATCGTCGCTTGACATTACCATTTGTCACGAAAACATCGTAAACGATAACACATGGAAAACGTTACAAAGACTCAACTCTGACCACAAACCCATCCTAATTGAGTATGATTCAACCGCAACCTTGGAACATCATAGAGACTTCATGGTATGACAGTAGAAAAAAGTCGACTGGAACCAATATAAGAAAGAGGTTAGCGAGGGATGCCAAAAGATCAATGAAGACAGTAAAGACATTGGTAGACTCGAAGAAGAATCAGAAATGCTATTCTAAAATCAGCACACAAACACATTGGTATCAAAAAGCTGCAAAGCAGAAATTGAGAAGTTCTTACAGAAGAGATTAGAGTGGAAATAAGAGAGACAAGTTAATGGAACAACCTAACATGAATTGGGAAGAAGTCAGAATCAAAGAGAGCAACATCCAGAATCCCCAAATACACGAGGAACATAAAACACGACACCGCCAAACTCATGAAAGGCCACAGATTCAACACCTATGAGGAAGACAAGCCGTTCAGCAAAACCGCTACTCAAAACTGCGTTGACGAAACAGCCGACTGCATTTACCCCCGACTACTAGAGTTCCTTCCTGATGAAGCTCTCGACACTATACTCGCGCTGTTCAACAAGTCTTACAACTTAGCAAAAGTTCCAAGCAACTGGCACCAAGGAAACGTCATACTACTCCTTAAAAGGACAAAGCACCAAGACGTCGCGACGTATCGGCCCATCTGCCCACGTCATATCTAGGTAAACTACTGGAAAGAGTCATCAACAAAAGAATCATGTATGCTCTGGGGATTAACAACCTGCTCACTTGAACACCAAGCTGGTTTCAGACCAAACAGATCCACAGAAGACCAAGTCATCCTCCTATCTCAGCAAATCAGCGATGCGTTCCACAAAAAGAACGATGCGCACAATTAGACTACGCCAAGGTGTACGACATTGTGTGGCGTGATGGCCTTATTTGGAAGATGGCGAAAATGGGACTAAGCAATAGTACTATCAGATGGCTACAAATCTGGTTAGCAGATAGACACATATGGGTGGAATATTAAGGCACTAAAGGGAGACACAATGGAAGTGCTGGAGTTATCATAATTAAAGGCGAAGAGGAGAACTATACTGTGATCGACAAACTAGCTAAACCAGCAAGGAGATAGTGCTCTTCATAACAAACCGAGATTAATCAACAACATCACCAAATACCTTATCAACTATGAAGAAGTATGGAGCTCCTCAAGAATAGTGAGCGACAGCAAATCGTCTACAGAAATTCGGAGAAACCTCAAGTTCAAAACAAGCAATAACATAATTGTAGAAATAAACAATAACTTGCAACCCTATACAACAACAGCAAGAGTATAACGTTCATCTGGGTTCTTAGCATACCGTGGCGTTGCCGGAAACGAAGAATAAAAAAGTTGACACTGCGACAAAAATGAACCAAACTGATGTAGGATGGCACTATGATCTAATTACAGTTAGATGCAACAGCTACAGGGCCAAACATTTTTGGACACACCCAAGATGTAGTGAGCTATACAACAAAGAGAAAATTAAGGAAGATATTGAGAAGAATATAAACAAGAAAGAAATGCTTAGTCTGCACCGGTTCAGGACAGGCCACTCCAGCGAGCTGAAAGCATATGAATAAAGAATAGGCAGAAGCAACGATGACATGCTGAGAATGTAAAGATGAGCCGGAGAATATGGAGCATATGACCACCCAATATTACCCAGAAACCAGATACTTCCGAGCAAAATGGAGTATCACTTCGACAAAAGACCTCACAAATGGTCCGTCCCACGCATAAAAAATTGGTGAAAATTCGAAAGGAAGTTTCCAAATGTATAAAATCCGTTCTTGATTGCAAGATAACAACAAAGGCAATATGAGGTACTTTTATAACAAAGTTTCTTGATTTTAACAATCTTATGTGCGGTATTGATCTTATTATCGATTGATCGGTTGAAGCATATATAACAATTAATCAAGTAAGATTTATATATAAACCAAATTAAATATTAAACAAATGGAAATTCTAATATAATTACGGTTTTTGAATATAACCAGGAATTTAGAACACACTGTACCAATAATTTTCTTATTCCGTTAACGTCATATTTTACATTAATAAATGCATTAAAAGTAATAGATGCTTAATAGTAATTATTTATTCTTACTCTAAAACTAAAATAAACTCATAAATTTGATAATTTTAATTCAGGTTGATAGACCAAATATACATCCTTTTTTCATAACTGAAGTGAATATAAGTAAATTCATAATATTTAACCTTATATTGAAGAATATTATAGTCCTGTGTATATGAATTATTACTTTTTACTTTTTCGTATATAACCAAGTATTATTAACATTGTCACTCTGTATTTAAATAATATATTTTCATTGGTGTATTAAATAATGTATGCATAATATACACAAAAACAATATTTATTGATTAATTATACCGTGTAATTAACAAAACAATTTCTTAAAACAATTTTAGCAATAAATGAGTATTCCAACTATATTTTATTTTGGTTTTATTTTGTAAGTTACAATGAACCTATCAGTTTTAGAAATACCCGATTCATTGAAGGGCTGCCAAAGAGGATTATAAGTGTCCTCATCTTGGTCCCACATCGAATATTCTTCGCGACAACGTGAAAAGACTGTAGTCATCGCATTCGGAATGCGACAATTTCCTGGAAAATCAAAAACATTAATAGCATATACATATAACTTAATATTTGATAAATCAGTTTTACTAATTATTTAGATATGTTGCAATACATTTTTTTTTAATAATAAGCACATATATAATTTATGAAATTGTAAAACATCATAATTAGTGTATTGATTATAAAGAGTAAAACTTATGTAAAAAACATTTGTCATATAAATATTTAAAATAATAAAAATGTTCATAACATTATTTTATTAAAGCAATAAGACTATTACACGTTCAATTTTCACAAAATCCATCATCCAAAAAAGACAGAATCATTGAATATAAATTTTAATTGTGCTTTAATAGAGGTATATTGCTTTGCTACTATTAGGTTCTTTAGGGTGCTTTTTTGTTACTATTTGATACCATTTGATGCTATTTGGTACTATTATTTGATACTTAAATAATAAGTTGCCTTACTTATATATATATAATACTATATATAATGCTGAAAGATAAAATATAACAATATGTATAGAAGTATACCACTTATTATTTCTATTTATAGCTCTAAGCTTTTTATACAGAATGCTTTCTAACTATATTATTATATTATAAATGAAAATTAACATCCTGGTTATTTCATTTAACATAAGAATAATTTGTTGTTGCTATTGCTAGCAACTGCTGTTGATAACTTTAATAAATAAAGATAATAAATAAATAAAACCTGCATAAAACGTCACGTTATGTATAAATAAATAAATAACTTCAGAAATATATAAAATTACCATTTGATAATCCAATAAGGAATAACAAATCAATTAATAGGTTATATGTTTTAATGAAAAGGTTAATACATAAAAAGTTCATATGAAATAGTTAAAAATCGTGAATCAAGAAACTAACAGTCTCTTTCAATTAAGAATTTGCTTTCAAAAACACACGTCATGAATAAATTATACTGGCCCTTTCATGGATTACATCTTTCATCACAAATAGGACTCAATGTATTTGCATTTCTAATTCCACCAGCTCTCCTTCAAACGGTGTTCCCCAAGGTTCAGTCTTGTGTCCTTTACTTTACTCACTCAATACTCACCATCTTACTGACATCATTCTCCAATATAATCTCCCTCATAACATTTATTCTACACCATCGTTTATATTTTATTCACTCTTGATAATCTTAATTCTAACATCTACCGATTATAACCGTTGATTATCTGATTGTCTTCATCATATATCTGACTGGTTCTCTTCCAAGTTAAATTGAATTTCGATAGAACAAATATCTTTATCTGTGGCTCTCAACAAACCGTCTCTCAGATTACTCTTCCACATTCTCGGTACTAACATTGCTCTCTCGTCTACCGCCGAACTTTTTTGAGTCTCTTTCGACTCCTCCCTTAACTTTGACAACCAGATTTCATCTCTGTGCCAAAATGCCTTCTGTTACTTAGAAACCTGTGTATAGAATCAAACGATTTAAAAACACCGATACTGCTAAGACACTTGTCAATTCTACCTTAACAATCAATATGGACTCGGAAACGTCATTTACGTCAGCTATTCAAAATCAAATCTATTAAAACTGTGCAGAATCCAATATTCGGTTGCTCGTTTTGTCAAATTGCTCCGTGATACTACCATGATATATATAAATACTGTTCTCACTGACCTATAACTGGTTACCTATTGAACAATGGATTAAATTTAAACAGTGCTGCCTCACTCACCGAACCATCTACGTATCCGGTATCTATTATATGAAGGCTATGGTTAAGCTTGCCGCTTGATCAGCCTCCATGTCCTATATTCTTTGATCCCACACTGGCTATCCTCTCCATCACCCCATACCATCCAATTCGGCATACTCCGGTGCTTTTATATTTTCCACATAGCAACTTCTGAACATGTTAAAACTATTATGCCTAACTTTCTTTATGGGTATACATGCTACTACTCTTTTTCAAGTAGTATTTCATTTATATACTTTATTATTGTGTAAGGTTTAGGAATTTACACGTGTTTTAACATCTGTTGGTTCTTAGATATTCGTTGTTGAAGTTGCCTATTTATAATGTGTTCTAACTATTTTACTGTACTTAAGTTTTTATAAAGTTGCAAAGCGAAACGTCAACTTAATATCATTAAAGATAGTATCTGATGAAGTGAATTTTCTTTCTTTTATTTTTAATTAATTAAAATAGTTAATATATAATAATTTTTGTATGTATATATTTTCAGCTGAAGTAGAGTATTTATTTTTGAATAATGCATCTTCAATTAATGATTATTTTTCTGATGGTAATTGCTATAAATATTCCTTGAAAATTTAAATTATACTATATTAAATACTTTTCTATAATTATTTTAACTAAAATATTTTTGGCATATCATCAACTAATTAAATAATATTAAAGCCTAATATTTAAAATAATGATCTTTTTCAGAGCAACATGCTTTCATGTGTTCAACACCCATTCTAGTTGAAGATTACAGTGTTCCTGATTTCATTGCACCCACTTCAGAGTCAGAAAGGGAAGCCGAGATGCTTTATCCTCTATCGAAAATTACACGAGATGATTTTTTGTTAGGGCTAGTAGAAATTAGAAATGCCCATCAACTGTCTGATAGAGCAACAAAAGCTATTTTGAAATTATTCAAGGATGTTCTACCACGAGAGGCAAATATGTCAACATACTATAAAATATCCAAAACTAAACCGGTTGATGATGTTTGTCTTTACAATAAATCATCCCCAAACTGTGAATTTATGATCATTGACATCAAAGATCAAATTGCATCTATTATAAAACACAATTTTGAAAGATTATGCTTTTTAGATTCATCTGTAATTCATTTAGTGATTAATTGTGATGGGGGACAACTGTTTAAGTCATTATCAGATTCTTTATGGCCACTACTGCTTCTTATTCGAGATTTACTTGTTGATGTTGCTTTCTTATATAATAATATTGTATTAGCAGGAGTTTGGAAAGGAAGAGGAAAACCTTTGTGGGCAGAGTATATTGGCATGTTTTATGAATGATTAAAAAAATTTGACAATGGTAGTTTCCATAAAAAATGTTGAATATAATTTCACTTTAATTATTGATCGGTTTGTAGCAGATATGCCAGCGAAAAGTGCCATGTTGAATGTTATTCAATTCAATGGATATTTTGGTTACCCTAATTGTCGTATTCCTGGTGAACATAGAAATAACAGACATTTATATCAATTCCTGGTGAATATGCTACACGAACAGAAGATGGTTATGAACAAGATGTTACAGATGCAATTGAAAGAAGCATTCCGGTTCATGGTGTTAAAGGCACCACAATAGTTAGTAAATTTTTAGTTCTACCTACTCAAGTATGTATTGATTACATGCACCAAATCTGTCTAGGGGTTACTAGAAGCCTCTATTTGACCTGGACACCTCAACTTCTCAATCTGTGGCAAGCATGACAGCATTGCATTTGCAGTTTGTTTTCCCTCAGGACTGCAATCGAAAACCACGATCATTTCTAGAAGTTAAACACTGGAAGGCTATTGAATAGAATAATTTCTTACTTTATACAGGTAAGCATTTTACTATAGATGGATTCACATAAAAAATTTAACAAATACGCTTTAATACCTGAAGTCAGCTTTGAGTGTTTCATACTTACATAGTTTAAAGATTTGATTACTTGCTTCCATTTTAATGATAAATACTGATATACTGTACCTATTATAAAAAATATTAACCAATCAATCTGTAGAAAATGTAAGTGAAAAACATAAACTCTAAATGATAAATTGATGCATGTTTAAATTGTTATGTTTATGTGAATCCAGCTTAACATGTTAATTAAGTGTAATATAAAACTTACATTTTAAAAGTTTAAAGAAATATATTAACAGATTATACTTAAATTCAAGTTCCATTGCTTTTTTCTCATAAATATGTTGAAGTTCTACTTCCAAAGGAAAATCTATGAATAGAATAGCTAATGTTTACAATGATGTTTTATAAAATTATAAACTGCACATTATTATTGATTCTTTTTATTTTAAATATTTTAGGTCGAATCGTTCTTAAGGACCACATGAATAGCAAATATTTCTACCACTTCCTTCTGCATTCGTCAGAAAATTATTATCTCTGTAAATCTGATTCAACAGTTAATGAAGTTAGTCTTGCTGGAAGAATGTTATACTGTTTTCATCAAGGACTCAACAATTTGTTCGTAGAAAATGTTTATTCATACAACACGCATTCTGTACTTCACCAAGAAGGGCAGGTTCATAGATATGGATCACTTGAAAACGTTTATGCCTTTCCATTTGAAAATGCCATGGAAAAACTCACTAAATATGTTCGTTCACGGCATTCAACATTAAAACAAGTTGTGAATAAATTTTTTTCTAGGAGGCTGACCCATTGTCATATGTCCATACAGAACAAAGCTATTGGTACACACATCCAGTTGAACAAGATATCCAAATTGTTTGTGATGACATGAGGCTACATGCTACTTATGTTTATCATCGTGCCTACATTAATGGTAAGGTATTCCACTCAGCTGCTTATTCATCGAGAACACCAACATCCTGCAATTCTGTTATGCTTCTTTCAACAAACCAAAGTGGCCAGATTATGCTTTATGTTGACAGTATACGTACTGTATAGGTACTCATTTTAATTCGCGAATTATCAGGAATGACATAATAAGATTTGTTTTGAATTGAAATATACATATGTAGTATAATATATGTATATTTACAATTACAATGACCATACTTATTAACATACCTGTACAACAATCCGAATTCCGGGGGGAGCAATACCCTGTTTTTATAAATGTGTTAAATTAAAATAATGTATACAATTTTTTAATTTCCAAACACTGCATCTCTCTTCTTTATTAGAAGTGTATCTGCAGTTGTGGTTATAGATTGAAAAGCTGCAGTTATGTGGCTACAGATATCTAAGTAACTAACTAAACTTACTTCGAGCATAATACCTCACACTGAGTGATGTGAATACGACTCTATGAGATATTTTTAAAGAAACAAATTTCTGCATTTCAAATTTATTAATTTATTTGAATATTTCTTCAGGATTTTGACGGAATTGACCTCGCTAAAGTGCTGGGAGCAAGGCCTAGCCTTTATGGCATCAACCTGTCCAGCAAACTATTTTTAGCGACAGATCTAAAACAGTATGCAGGCCTCCCACGCTTAAAAAAATATTTTTTTTAGGTTCCGGACATTTTTTTAGGTTTTGAAAATATCGAAATAGTAGTCTAAAAATTCGTTATTTTTTGCATTATTATAGCATTGTTATAGTGTGTTATTATAAGTCATGATTATCAAAGAAGATCAAAGAAAATGTTTAATACAATGATAACATCTTCTTCCTTCTGTTTTTATTTGCTCATCGATTTCAGAAATCTCGGTTTTCTCATTCTTTTTAGCTTCAATTTCTCCACTTTTTTTGCTTAGCCTCCTTGTCCAGCTTTCGTTTTGCTTCCAAGTCATTTCGATAACGCTGACGTTAATTTCCGATTTTTTTGACTAATTTTTGACTGAAGTCAATAGAGAACTTGTAATCGGAAAGTTTTTACCCCACCAAAATGTATCAATTTGTCATGAACATTTTGTAAGGCCACCAAAGTCTCTTCTCCCAGTGAAGTACCATGAATCTGGAACAGCGCTTTATTCAAGGAAAACTCCTGTTCTGGGCTTGTATTGCCATGAGATAACAAAAATGTGCATTTTACCAAAGCTTCCAATTGAGCATATGTTGGATTTCCAAGATCATCTTTCTTTGGAAAACGTGGACATAGTAGTCATCTGCACGTACATGTGTATAAGTACCAACTTCAGGCGGAATATCACACCACTCCAATTCAAGTTGTTTCCAATAGGAAGTAGATTGCTTGCACTTTGATTTGACTTGCTCACT